>QRFJ01001251.1:139339-205061 GCA_006176705.1 Cocos nucifera | reverse complement strand
AAAAAAAGAGAGAGATTTGTTACAATGGTCTTAAAAGAAGGTGATCACATAACCTTTCTTGTGCTAAGCATGAAACAGAAATCAATTCCTGCTAGCTACCAGGCACAAAATAACAGTCTTTCAAAACTAAGTCTAAACCAGATGGTAAAATCGAAGAGGGTATAGTTCCCGACGGCTAACTGCAGCAACTCTTGCTCCATTACATGCGTAAGGATATATCTCCATCCCTCAGCCTCCTGCTATCCTCAAGACCCCGCATAGAAGTGCATAGAATGAGCACTTGAACTAGAGTCAAGCACCCAACTGGACGTAAGAAGAAACCGGTAAGGTTTAGACTCAATAACGAGCATACTCCCGAAGGAAACCTTCCTCTTGTTCTTCAGGGTGGCCAGGGTAAGTAGGGCAGTTCCGCTCCAATGGCCATCGCTATTGCAATGGAAACACTTTCCTTTGACATCGGCTTTTCTTCGACTCTGCCTTCTTCTTCTTTGATCCTTCCACCTTTTGCTTTTTCACAGACTTCTTTTTCTTTCCAAGAAGACTTTCTTTTGAAAGAAGTCCGTTCCATAGCAAAGAACTGAGCCTTTAGAACCTTTCATAGAAAGCTCAGCGGTAAAACCAGCATATTCCATTAATTCGGCCAAAAGGAAATTCTGAAGTTTATGCATGTGGTAATTTCATTGATGAATTGGTCCATCATGCAGGTCGTCAAAGGATTGCAGAATGATATCGTTCCTCTTAGGTCCAGGTCTCAACTTCACACCGAGCTTTTTCAAGCTCTTCCATGTCCTTGATCAATTGTCAGACAGTGATTTGGAATCTGACTGGGCCCTCATGCCAGTCTTAGCCTCTAACAACAGTCATGTTCTATGACTTGATATATATGGCTGCGGGCACGACTCTATTCACCAACATCTCCTGCAGGTATCATGGAGCAACATTTGGCGAGCAGTCCACGATATCCTCAATGTTGGACTGGAGCTCAAATCAGACATCGAGCCCAACTGTAATATTGGCCTTATTTCTTGTCATCCATTTTTTCCAGAAATGCTCTCTGTTCAACAGATGGACGCGGCTGGCAAATAATGTGGAGGGTCCTGGTCCAAAACAATCGATTAACTTCTCAAACCCAAAACAATTTTGTAGTTCCTGAGCCAATCTTTATAAATTGGGGTCCGGTCAGTCCTATGTGGTGTCTCAGGATACGTGCCAATGCGGTTGGACGTAGACATATTCCTGTACGACGAGTAAAGATTCTAGTTAGATTACTGTAATTTTTGACTTGATCAATTTTATAGAAATTTTATTTTTTAAACAAATTAGACTCCATATTTTCTCGGATGCCCTACACTCACCTCTATAAGAGATGCGAAAATCTCCACGATTATTTAATGATTTCTAGTGGGTTGGTGGTGGTGGGTCTCACCAACTGACTCATCACCTCACTAACAGTTATTGGTGATGGGTTAGCAATGAGTGAACAACTCTTGTCATGATCTACCTCTCATCAATGTGCACCAAACTTTGGTCTCCTAATCTCATGAATCTCACATAATCCGGAATAATTGATCCAGCTCCTAGTTAAGTCAGATCCACCATTTGTATGACTGGGTTCCTAAATTAGTCTCTCAACGCTATCCGAACTATTGAGCCCAAATTTAAATTCCTCCCATCCAGCCATATGCATCCAATGCTAATAGACCATTGGTTGCAATGCTTCCCGGTGCAAATGAGCCACTGTATCCAGCCGAAGAACAATCACCCCCCGGGAAGGCGCCCGCAAACATCTAGCAATGGTTGGACAGACCTCAGACTTAATCTTTTCTTAGGGAGAAATTGATTCAGGTCTCAATTAAACTAGACTTAGCTTAAGTCATAACAAATTATGATACTCCTAGGTGGCCAATGGGTTAGCTCGGAATTATTGACCCACCTCAATATCAGAACTATGTCAATAGATATGGCTAGTAAAGTGAGACCGGTGGAAGGAATATGCCAATTAACTCGTATAAGAACGCATTCAGGTCCGATAGCTTCCAATTAAAAACCAAATCGGTCGTCTATGCCAAAACTTACGCTTAGAACCAATTATTGAGCCAGAACCAATTGGGTTTAGCCTACAATCCAGACTCTAACCTCTGAGCCTAATTAGGTCTTACTTGATCGTGACTCGATCTTGACAGACTTAATCCTATTAGGTTGGTCAATTTAAGCATTGTTGATCCATCTAACCAACTCTTGAATTTGGTTTTGATCAACCGCTTAGACTTAATTGAGGCTACCCAAGCCTGAACCCAGTATTATGAATATGTCTTAGATCTGAAATTCTCAAATTTTAGACCTAATTAATATTCCATAAACTTAATTCCTTAATTAAGTAAGGGTTCATAAACAAAATATGCACAAATAATCCCTAGGGTTTCAGGATCTACGGGTTTTGCAGAAAGTAAGTTTTGGGTTTCTGATTTAAGGACTGAACACAGCAGCACCCCTACACATCATGAGAACACCCCATCGAATGGGAAGAGAGGGCCTTTAAATCCTTCTTCGTTCTTATGACCGGATGGCCAAGAGGAACGCCTCAATCAGGAACATTCAATACTACAAAACAGTGTCAGATCTATATCATATATCTCATACACAAAGTAGATCTAATCATGGCATATTTTGCCATACATCTTCATGTATCATATCATGCATATTTTCAGATCTAAAAATTATCTCATAATAATCTGAAAAAATTAGATTAAATTGATCTAATCAAAATAAATTCTAATCTAGATAATTATGTAGAACTATTCTACAACTAGTCTAGACATGCATCAATCATATCTCATATGATATTCAAAAAATTAAATAATTTTATTAGCTATTTTTAGATGTTATTATAACACTTATAATATCAAATAGTAAAATAAAAGATCTAAAAATATGATTTAATCAGATTAAATCAAAAATATGCAAGAATATTCTATAGAACTATTCTATTCTAGAACTAGTCATGCATATCTTCTAATCTTAGATCCAAATTATTTAATTTTAATTTTTTTTTTCTGATTTTTAGATCTGATCACATCTCATGTGACATAAAATCAATTATTTTCTAATTATAATAAATTTAAAAATCTGATCTAAATAATTTTAAGAACCATGGCTCTGATACCAGTTGAAGGGAATCCTGATTTCCCGATCCAGTTCGTTCAATTCTGATCAGATCGAGAGATATATTTCAAAAATTTTTTTTCTTGATCCCAATTAAGATCTTGATATGTTTTCAGATCTGATTCTTTATTATTTTAATAAAATAAAATTAAAAGATAAATTAATCAAATTTAATTTACCTGATCTGGGTAATCCTATTACCCTGTTGATGATCCTGTTTGCAGCGAAAGGTTCTGGATATTAGCCATGCAAGCGCCTGGTCTCTACTGGTATCCACTCGGGTTGGATCTAGAGATCCTCTTCTTCTCTATCAACGCCTCCAAAAATTAGATCTGGATCTGATCTGGAGATCTTCAAAACTCCTTTTGAAGATGAGCAGTCGTTCTTTTTGCAACAGCAAACACCTTCTTACTTTTGATCACCTTTCTTTGATCTGAATCGCACCAACCAAGGCCCAAAACTCCTTTTGGACGTGGAGAGCAAGGGGAGAAGGTGGTTTGGCATGGAGAGGGAGGGGAGAGGCAGCCTTGGGGCGTGGGAAAACTATGATCTCATCATATGTTTAATCTGAGTTGGATACAGGGTCTTGTTTATAGACTAGCTATGATCCAACTCCTCTTCTTCCCAACCAATCACAACCCTTTGTGAAATCAGATCTAAATTTGATTAGTGGGAATAGAGTCCCCTGGATTCCTCCTTAGAGGGCGCCTAAGACCAGTAAAAGTTGGTTCTTAGAAGAACTCTAATTGGAATCAAAAAGGAGATGGAGTCCTTGTCCAACAAGGACTCCTAGGTGCCTCCAACTTGGGCACACGCCTAGAGTGGCATACGCTCTTCTTCTTACCAGGTTCTGGTAGGGGGACAGGCCCCCACCAGCTCTCCAATAGGTGCATGACATGTGGTCAGAAGTCAAAGTGTCAATGGTCAACGTTTGACCAGTCAAAGGTAGACTTTTGACCAAAGTCAAAGAATAAGAAATGGCAGGTGACCAAAAATGGCAGGTAATGTCTTATAAAATAAGACAACCTATTCTAACTTGGACAACCTCCAGTCAGACCATATGAAGGCCTCTGATTGAGCACAAACTCCTTTGGCTCAGACAGGATGACTTATTTATGATAGCAAAAGAAGAACGTTAGGTTCAATCTAGTGCTAGCACGATTTTCTTGAACCTAATTGAATCTTATTCAGATCAATTGAACTAGATCAGTTGAATTGATGATCACCATATTCAAACCCTTGTTTGTGTGACCCAGTTAGGTTCAGTTCTGTATGGTAATGGGATATGTCATGATCTCTATCATCGACATCATCGAAACTTCTTTCGATGGATCATTACTCTTCTAATTCGAACAGCTAGAATGATCGATCATCTAAATCATTCTAATTGCTCCCAAAATCCACCAGTGACACCTAGCAGTATATGGTGGCAACCCATCAGAGCTGAATGTGAACCTCTTGGTGTAGCTACCTGTGTGATTCAGTTCTTCTATCTTGAGCCCTGATCAGATTAGGGTTAAGGTAAACTCGTCAAACCCTAGTCTCTGTCATATGATGTAATCATTCGATTCGAGTCCAATGTGAAAATCTAAATAGAAACTCTTTCTATTATTTCACTCTGCCATGGCCATGGGCTTTTGGACTTGATTCTCATGATTATCATAGGGCTGCTCCTCTACCACCGAGGTAGATAGATTCCATCTTGATGCCATCCAGTTCCTACAATGAACATGCTATAGCCAACATACACCTCAGGGTTCCATATGGCTAGGAGACCGAGTAATGGTGTAGTCAAACTATAACACCCTAAAGGTGAACTACCGATGCACCTCAGGTCAAAGAACCAGACACACTACTGCAGTATCGAGTCAGTCATTGACGAGAAGGTAGACTCCCTAATGACTACTCGAGGTGGTCATGCTCAGTGCCCTCATTCTCTAACGAGTACCTATACTCTCACTCTGGTGTCTCCACACCGTAGACTTAAGACTCATCTACTAAAGAGAAGCGATTGTACACCAACCTTCCGGATCAATCACCATCCTCGTGATGATCCTATGGTCGGGAGCAATTTATGAGTTAACAATGATTATTCATGTCTTAAATTTTCAACTTTTGAAAATATGAATTATCATTACCATTAACTCAAAGGATGTATCACAGACACTAAATACACATATGTGATAGAAAATAACCCATTTATTGCTTTTAGTCAAAATTACAATTTTGCCCCTAGAAGTGTATTACAAGTGTCAGCCAATTCTGGCTTCTAGGGCACATATATCTAACATTATAGTGTTAGGGCATGACATTGAAGCCAACCCAGAGAAGATCAAAGCTATCAAGAAATGTTCATCCCAAAAATAATAAGAGAAGTTCAGTGCCTTACAGGCAAGGTAGCGACCTTGAATTGCTTCATCTAAAAGTCGGTGGAGCAATGCATGCCCTTCTTTCAAGTATTTAAATAGCCCAAGAACTTCAACTGGACTCTTGAATGCCAACAGGCCTTTGAAGAATTGAAGAACTATCTCAGTTTGCCTCCATTCCTAACCAAGCTTGAACCTGAAGAAGAGCTGTTCTTATATCTTATAGTGTCTCCAGCAGCCATTGTAGCCATCCTGATCAAAGAAGAAGCTAAAGTTTAGAAGCCGATCTACTATATAAGCAAAATCCTAAGAGATGCAGAAATAAGGTACACCAAATTAGAAAAACTAACTTATGTCTTATTGGTTACAGCCAAGAAGCTTCAACTTTATTTTCAGGGACACGCAATCACTCTTCTCACTGATCAACCCATTAATGCAGTCCTACATTGGCCCAATACCTCAGGGAGAATAGCAAAATGGGCAATCAAATTAATTGTGTTTGACATCAATTTTCAACCTCGATCATCCATTAAAGCTCAAATACTAGCTGATTTTATAGTAGAATGCACTATTTCGGATGAAGCAAAACTTGAGCAAAATAAAGCCAATGTGCCATGGTTGCGATCAAGCTCCATTGAAGAAAGAGCAGACCTCCCTGAGGGTTTCTAGACCCTATATGTGGATGGTTCATCCAATGCTTCTAGCACAGGCATGGGTCTGATCTTGGTTAACCCCAAGGAAATCATCGCTAAATATGCACTACATTTTGAATTTCCTACGATAAACAATGGGACAGAATATGAGGCTCTAATTGTAGGGTTGAAGATAGCCAGAGAACTAGAGGCAGATCGACTCCAGGCTTATAGTGATTCCCAATTGATAGTATGACAAGTTAGTGGTAATTATGAAGCTCGAAAGAAGAGCATGATGAAATATCTGGAAAAGGTGAGGAGCCTGACCCCGATCTTCAATAGTTTCAACATTCAATAGATCCTAAGAGCAGAAAATTCCAGGGCTGACCTTCTCTGCAAATTAGCCACCCTAGCTCCAAATAAGCTACCTAAGAAAGTTTTCTTCAAAGTTCTAAAGTATTCGAGTTTGGAAGAGCCTCAAGTAGTAATGTAAGTTGATCATGTGCCTAGCTGGATCGATCCATTAGTTGTTTATCTCAGAGACGAACTCCTTTCCAAAGACCATAAAGAAGCTCAGAAGCTAAGAAATCAAGCTTCCTACTATATTTTATAAGAAAATAATTTGTATAAGAGGTCGTACGCGTTACCACTTCTTAAATATCTCCGACCTTCTGAAGCTAATTATGACTTGAGAGAAGTTCATGAAAGAACATGCAAAAATCATCTAGGGGCAAGATCCTTATCATATAAATTACTTCAATAGGGATACTATTGGCCAACAATGCACCAAGATGTAATAGATTATGTGAAGAAGCAAGACAGATGTCAGAAAAATGCAAACATTCAAAGACAGCCGACTTCACAACTCACACCATTAAGTGCTCCTTAGCCATTTGTGCAATGGGAGATGGACATACTTGGGCCTTTCTTTATGGCGCCTAGATAATGAAAGTTCTTTCTGGTGGCCATAGATTATTTTACTAAGTGGATTGAGGCCGAACCTTTAGTGAAGATCACTGAAGTCAAAGTGCAAGACTTTATCTAATAATCAATAGTTTGTAGATTTGGTCTACCACAAACATTAATCACTGATAATGAACATAAGTTTGCAGGAGTGAAGTTCATCGAATTCTATGAAAACTTGAATATTTCTTACCACTTCACATCAATAGCTCATCTACGGCAAATGGTGAGGCTGAAATAACTAACAGAACTTTACTTGAAGAAATAAAGGCCAGCCTCGAAAGAGCAAATAGAATCTAGGTGGATGAACTTTATCACGTACTCTGGGCTTACAGAACCACTCAAAAGTTGCCAACTGGAGAAGCCCCTTTCGCATTGACTTTCGAGATCGAGACAATCATCCCAGTCAAGCTCAAACTTCCTTTAGCATGAGTTGAAGCTTTTAGTGAGCAGAGCAACTCATAGGGTCTTAAGGCAATTCTCAATCTATTGGAGGAAAAGCGAGAGAAGGCTCAAATCGAACTAGCATCCTACAAGCAAAAAGTAGCCTGCTACTACAATTTCAGGATCAGAAGCAAGACATTTGGAGTAGGAGATCTAGTGCTTTGGTGAGCAGATGTTTCACAATCTTAAAATCAAGAAAAGCTTACCCCAAACTTGAAAGGCCCTTATGAGGTCGTGGAAGTAATCCGACCAAAAATATATTATCTGAAGGAGCTTGGAGGATCAGCACTCCGGCAACCTTGGAACTCGAAGAACTTATAAATGTATTATCAATAATCTTGCTTCAATAAAATTTTCTTATTTCAATATTATTGTTCTTTTGTGTAAACTATATGATGGCAGGAAACAGCTTAACTAGGCTCCATCCTTAAATAAAGTAGAAGACCTTTGGTTGTTTAAGATAGGAGGAGGGGAGAGGCCCTTTTAACGGCCCTTTTTATGCACCAATGATTTTGTTAGGGACAGAAGGAGGACGTCATCCTAACAAAGGTAAAATCCAACCATGTCAAGAATAAGAGGAGAACCTCATCCTGATACGGGTCAAAGGAGAGAGGTCCTCTCGATGGCCCTTTCATGCCTTGATGACATTGTTAGGAACAGAAGGAGAATCTCGTTCTAATAAGGGCAAAGGCTAACCGTGTCAGAAATAGAAAGAGAACCTCATCCTGACATGGATGAAGACCTCTAGTTGTTTAAGATAGGAGAAGGAGAGAGGCCCTTCCAATGGCCCTTTTTGTATCCTAATAACTTTATTAGGGATAGGAGGAGGATCTCGTTCTAACAAAGGTAAAAATCAACCATGTCAAGAATAGAAGTAGAACCTCATTGTGACACGGATCAAAGAAGAGAGGCGTTCTCAATGGTCCTTTCATGCTTCGATGATCCTGTTAGGAACAAGAGGAGAACCTTGTCCTAACAAAGATAAAGGCTAACCATGTCAGAAACAGGTGGAAAACCTTATCCTAACACGGATGAAGACCTCTAGTTGTTTAAGATAGGAGGAGGAGAGTGGCCCTTCCAGTGGCCCTTTTTGTGTCCTAATAACTTTATTAGGGATAGAAGAAGGACCTCATCCTAACAAAGATAAAAGCCAACCATATTAGGAATAGGAAGAGAACCTCATCTTGGCATGGGTCAAAGATGAGAGGCCCTCTCAATGGTTATTTCATGCCCCAATGATCTTATTAGGAACAGAAGGAGAACCTTGTCTTAACAAGGATAAAGGCCAACCATATCAGGAATAGAAGGAAAACCACATTCTAACATGGATGAAGACCTTTGATTGTTTAAGATAGGAGGTGAAGAGAGGCCCTTCCAATGATCCTTTTTGTGCCCCAATGATTTTGTTAAGGATAGGAGGAGGATCTTATTCTAACAAAGATAAAAGCCAACCATATCAGGAATAGGAGGAGAACCTCGTCCTGACACGAATCAAAGAGGAGAGGCCCTCTCAATTTCCCTTTCATGCCTTGATGATCTTGTTAGAAATAGGAGAAGAATCTTATGCTAATAAGGGTAAAGGCCAACCGTATCAAGAACAAGAGGAGAACCTCATCCTGATGTGGATGAAAACCTCTGATTGTTTAAGATAGGAGCAAGGGAGAGACCATTCCAATGGCCCTTTTTATGTCCCAATGATTTTGTTAGGCATAGGAGGAGGATCTCGTTCTAACAAAGATAAAAGCCAATCATGTCAAAAATAGGAGGAGAATCTCATCTTGACATGAGTCAAAGGGGAGAAGCCCTCTCAATGGCCCTTTCGTACCCCAATGATCTTATTAAAAATAGGAGAAGAATCTCGTCCTAATAAGGATAAAAGCTAACCATGTCAGAAATAGAAGGAGAATCTCGTCCTAACAAGGATGAAGATCTCCGACTATTTAAGATAGGAGGAAAAGAGAGGCTCTTCCAATGGCCATTTTTTTGTCTGAATAATTTTGTTAGGGATAGAAGGAGGACCTCATCCTAATAAAGATAAAAGTCAACTGTGTCAGGAATAGGAGGAAAACCTCATCCTAACATGGGTCAAAGGGGAGAGGCCCTCTCAATGGCCTTCCAATGATCTTATTAGGAATAGCAGAAGAACCTCATCCTAATAAGGATAAAGGCTAACCATGTTAGGAGTTGAAAGAGAACTTCATCCTGACATAGATGAAGATCTTTGATTATTTAAGATAGGAGGAGAGGAGAGACCCTTCCAATGGCCCTTTTTATAACCTAATGACTTTGTTAGGGACAGAAAGAAGACCTCATCCTAACAAAAGTAAAAGCCAACCATGTCAGGAATAGAAGAAGAACCTTGTTCTAATACGGGTCATAGGAGAGAGGCCCTCTTAATGGTCCTTTCATATTCGAATGATCTTGTTAGGAACAGGAGGAGAGTCTCATCCTAGCAAGAATAAAGGCTAACCATATCAGAAACAAGAAGAGAACCTCGTCCTGACATAGATGAAGACCTCTGATTGTTTAAGATAGAAAAAGAGGAGAGACCCTTTCAATGGCCCTTTTATGCCTCAATGACTTTGTTAGAGATAAGAGAAGGACCTCATCCTAACAAAGATAAAAATCGATCATATCAGGAACAAGAGGAGAATCTCGTCCTAATATGGATCAAAGGGGAGAGTCTCTCTCAACAACCCTTTCGTGCCTCGATGATCATGTTAGAAATAAAAGAAGAACCTCATCCTAACAAGGATAAATGCTAACTGTGTCAGAAATAGGAGAACCTCATCCTAACATGGATGAAGATCTCTAGTTCTTTAGGACAAGAGAAGGAGAGAAACTATGCAAGCACACAACTGAGACAAAGTAATCAAAATAATATTTTTATTAAAATAAAAAGTTTAATACATGGGGAGGTCTGTGAGATCAGTTAAAAAAAATAGAGAGAAAAGAGAGACAAAATCCTATTCGGGGTCAGACTTTGGACTATCAGCTCCAACCATCACGAGGGAGAGTTTTAGACCTTCGACCTCCTCCTCGAGCCTCTGTCAAGCTGCCAAACTCTTCCTCAGCATCCTCTTCCATCTATGTGACTCCTCCTCCATCTCCCTCAGTCTTTTCTTAAAACTGTAGATTCAACTTCAACATCTTTCATAATGTCCTTTTGGTATACCATTTGAATCTTCAATTCATGCAGCTTGGCTTTGTCTTTTTCATGTACTGCAGACAAACTCTCCAAAGTGCCTCTCAAAGAAAAAACTTCTTGTGAATCACTACTTGAGCTGGTGTGAACTTTATCCGATAGTTGCTGCCGAAGTTGAGTGATCTCATCATCAGCCTTTCAAAGTTTACATTGAAGGTCAACATCTTGACCACACCAACCTCGCCTATAATCATTATATGAGTTTTCGGCTACTTGTAACTAGCGCTATAATTTAGAGAAACTTTTTTGACCAATCTCAATCATACTCAATCCGATTAATGGACCATGTCAAACTTCCTTCAAGTATTTAAATCCTCTCTTGTGCGGCCTTCAGCTTGACTTCAAGAGAGCTTGCCTTGGCAGTCAAAGTCCAAGCCTTCTCACTACCAAGCTTCTTTGCCCGTTCTAGTTCTTCAATTAAATGGCGCTTGTTATTGATGTAGTCTATGGCATCTTTTTTGCGGACCTGCCAAAGGCGCAACTATGGCTTCCGAATAGCACTTCTTCAACCTCTGAAGCTCATCCTCCATCTTCTTTAACTTTTTCTTAATTTAATGAACTTTCCTCTTTAGGTCCTTAATGATAGGTTTCAGAGGAAGGCCTTAGGGTAATGATGTGGCATTGGTAGGTGGAGGTGAGCCATGATTATCTTCGCCATAGGTATTCTAAAAAACACAAGCATACCATGACATAAACATAAAGAAATTTTTTTTTTCATTAATTTAAAATATCTAAGTACAAGAAGAAAAAATGAAAAAGAAAATATAATGAAAAGAGGTCTCAAACCTCTAGGAGAGCGGCCAAGGAGTTCATCGTAGCATCAATCGATCCAGACTCTTCATTAGCGGGCTCGATAGGGGGGAGGTTAACCGTGGTAGCGGATGGTTCTGCTTCATCATCAGGAGCTCCTTCATACAAAAAATCAAGGTCAAGCTCATGAAACTTGCTGGCCATCCTATCCTCATAGAGCTCAAATTCTTTGTTAAAGGCCTCTTGGCTGAATTTCACATTCAGGTCTCTCATTTCAGAGGAGACCTTGAACTCCTCTATTGCCTGGACCATCGTCTCTGAGATCTGTCTAGAAATTTGCTCTTTTAGTTTGGTAGTCTCAACTTCAGCCTTTCTTCTCTGCTATTCTTTCAAACCCAAAGTAGTCTTCAACTCCACTGATGTTTCTTTCTTCTCATAAAGTGCTTCTTGGAGATCCTCAACCTTGTCAAATTTTTTTTTCAAAAAGTGGTCAACCTTGTCTCTCTCCTTAATTAAGTGCTCGACCTCGGCCTAATGATCTTAGGCCTTCACCAACTCTAACTTTAAGTGGTTCAGTGATCTGATGTAGCCAAATAGTTGGTGGCCCATCTGTTAAAAATATATATATGATGAAGTGGGTTGTGTAGATGAGGAAACATTAAGAAATTTAAAGAGAAAGGAAAGGATGAGGTAACTACTTCAAGAAAGGATTCGAGTGAATCCCAAGCATGTTGATCAATATCAACATCGATGATTCTGTTTATGACTTTGGGTATGGTGAACCTGTTGACCAAACCCCTAACGATTTCATTATTATTGAAGGGGTTCTCCTCCAACTCTTCATCAAAGCTATTGGACCCATTGCAGCGGGCCTTCTGCTGGAACTTTCTTAGGGCCCTTTTTGTCTTCTTCTTCTCGACCTCCTTCTTCCTTTCGGTAGGAGGCTCTGAGACTCAGGCTTCAGTAGGAGGGCTGGGTGGCATCAGAGGTTTGGCGACCTTGGCAATGGCTCTGAACTTGGCAGCAGGAGGAGCTTCGACAGCAGGGGCAACTTCGGGGGCATCCATGGCATTGGCAGGAGCCATGGAGCTTGGAACGTCAACTCTTGCTTTTTTTGAACTCTCGCCCAGTGCCTTCTCTTTTATCTTATGGGCTGGGAGCCCTCTCATGAGCATTTCAATCACTTGGGCATCCATTTCTATAGTGAAAAAAAGAAAAGTATGATTAGAGAGGAAAAGTAGAAATAATAGTTCATAGACTTTAGCCGATTACCTATTGGATTAAGACGACAAAGGCCAAAGTTGAACAAGAGTTGCTTACAGAGAAGTTTGGATAGTGGTGGAACTTTGTAATCCTTCAGTTTATTGGAGGAGTCAAGATCTTGCCTATCTAATCCAAAAGCTCGGCAAACTGATTCTCTTAGAAGGCCCTAGGGGGGAAGTCCTAGTTCTAGTGTTGGATAGGATATGAAGAAGAACTTCTCTTTCTAGTTGTGAACGAAGGAAGAGGCTCCTTTCAATAATCCTTTCTTACCGAACTAGGATGAGAAGTACCACCTGTCCTTCATGGAAGAATGTCGCTTGAAGGTATAGTAAGCCTAGAATAGGAAAATGGTTGGATGAACATCAGCGGAGAAACAAAGGAAGATGAACCCAATAATAAATCTAAAGGAGTTCGGCACTATAGAAGCAAACAAGATGTTCAAAAAATGAAAAAGGACAACTACAAAAAGAGGGAGAGGAAGTCTCAGTCTGATGCGAAAAGCTTCTAGGTACAGACAAAAATGGCCTGAAGGAGGAGAACAAGCCTAGTCGCTAGGTCCAGATAGTTCTAGTTCATACTCAGGAGGTATACCATATAGGATTCTAATTGAAGAAAGATCGTCAGAGGATAAAGAACAAGAAATAGTTTTGGGTATGAAGTTCGGTCGGGATATGTCCCTAAGTTCGATCTTTTCTTTGAAGGTAGGATTTTGGAAAGATGGACCCGATGGGTTCCTAGAACCAGACGACCATGAAATCTCGGAAGATATTTAAATTAGAGAGAAATTGAGAAACCCTCGACAAAGAAACAAAATAAAAGGGGGGTTGTAAAACCTTGCGGAAAGAATGGCAAAACTTTTATGGAAGATTAAAAGGTCGAAAACAAAGAAAAAGAAAAGAGAATGATGGAGGACTAACCTAGATCGATGGGAAGATGTGAAGAGATGATCGGAACAACGAAATGTGGTCGAGAAAGACTTCGATGGTTAGAAGAGTCACATGCGAGAAGGAACAATATGCTTGAAGAACTCGAGGAGATGCTCGAGAGGGCAACAGCTAATCGGATAGAGCGTCGATGGTCGAAAAAATTGATGAAAATGGTGAAATACTTAGGGATGGAAAAGAACAAAGGAGGGAGGAGAAAGAGAAAGCATAGATGGAGATGGGGTATCAGAAGGAAGAAGAAGGGCTTAAATAGAAGGACGAAACTAGAGAAAGTTATGATTACATGATCTCTTCAGCCAACCCCAACCCACCATGTGTCCCACTCATTCCTGGCGCCTGGCAAAATAATAATTGCGTCGTACATAGAGCTCCACACCAGATGAGTTTTCATGGGTATTTATTCTTTCGGATCATTCAACATTAAACCTCGATGCTAGTTTAAGAAAGCCAAAAGGTTTTGTTTTCTAAAAGTGAGAAGCTGACATAGGACTTCGACTATAGAGATTCTTTCTGTACTCCCTTCATTCAAAATTTGAACTCGAGAGTAGGGGGATAAGTATTGGGGCAACATAACCTCCATCGAAGTCCTTAGCCATCAACTCTCATTCTGAAAGAATTCGCCGATCCACCCAACAACGAGTCCATACCACAAAACTTATCAAAGGCACAATAAAATCTGGTTAGATGATCTTGAACAGTAAAGAAAAACTATTATTTAATTAACCTTGCTTCTTAACTTAGAATAAATCATAGGAAAAAAGTTTTACTCTCCCAACCTTAATCGATGACAAGTTTTGAAAATAGTTGAACCAACAGCGCTCCTTCTAGTAGAACTCCTTCTAGACAAACTCCTTTCGGATGAACTTCTCCAGTTGCGCTCCTTCTAGCAGTGCTCCTCCTGGACGAACTTCTTTGATAGTGCTTCCTTTGGATGGACTCCTTTAGTAGTGCTCTCTCTAGATGGATTTCTTCAAATGCACTCCTTCTAGCCAAACTCCTTCGAGCATGCTTCTTTTGGATGAATTCCTCTTAACAGTGCTCCTTCTAGGTGAACCCCTTTCGGACGTACTCTCTCCAGTCATGTTTCCTTCAGCTGAGGTCCTTTCATTTGAATACCTTTTAGGATGGGCTTCTTACAACTAGTCGTGGACCTACATAATCCATGCTATGCCTATCAATTGGAACCATCCAAAAGAACCTCATCAAATCATTGATTCATGACAACCACTTCACGAAGGATGGAGCACGGAACTTCAGATCTCAATTTAGGAGGCACCAACCTGCGCACGACCCAGGAGGCTTTCGAACTCCTTAAAGCCACTAAACATTGCCCCCAATGGACCTCGATCGATCATAAGTCCACCACATATACCAAAATCCCCAACCTGCATTCGAACTTAAATAAAGGGATCTATGTAGGATCTGGTGTGATGCTTCCAAGCCTTGGGAGGCCATAGGAGGAGTTAGGATGTTGGCTCTAGGAGACTAGGATGGATGTGAGTACTAGGGCTAGGATAGGAGTTGTCCTAGATAAAGATGGCATGTAGTCCTACATGGGTTCGAGGTTCAGGTGTGAGGACCTTGAGGGACTTGGTAGGTGCTCCAAAAATTTGGAACACAAGATGGAGCAAAGGACCAAAGTCAAGAGAAGAATCAGCTAAGATAAGGGATTGACACACAGGCGAGCTAGCTCAAATACACAATCGAGCCAGCTCAAGTTGAGATCGAGCTGGCTCGAGGCATAGCCTAGCCGGCTATCTTAGGCAGACAAAAGATAGAGTTTGGAAGAGACGCAGATGAGCCAACTTGACTTCTGAGAGTGCTAGCTCAATGATGGCATGCAGAACATACGGGGTTTTCTATTTGGTTGAGAATAGAATTTTATTCTATGGGTCTTAAGGCTTGGTCCAATAAGATCTTAAGGAGGCTAAAATATGTATAGATCAGGTTTAGATCCAGCGGATGAGAGCATGTGAGACATGGGTGTACATGGGCTTGATGAGTGCTTTCATATATTTGGTTAGCCTAGAAGAGTTTTTTTAGCCGAGTTTGGGTTTATTAGGATCCATATAGTATAGCAAAAATCTTAGGATATATAAATCCTAATTTTGTAACTTTTATAAAAAGAGATATCAATATACAGCTTTTCTTCCTAACTCTCTTCTTTTTTTTCTCTCTAGTTCCAATGCCAAGCCCTAGGTGCCATCATCATCTTTTGCTCTTCTTTATATTTTAGGATTAATACCTAGGTTCGTGTAAGAAATCGGATCTATGACTGTGATTTCAAGTAGCGGTAGGTACAAACACTTGATATCAGAGCTAGGTATTGCACCAATAATTGGTATCAAAGCTAAGTGATGCCATGGTGATGTGCTAACAATTGGTATCAAAGCCCGATTGAGCATGAAGAAGGAAGAAAATCAAGTTTCAATAGAGATTAGCAATAAGGTTCAGATCTAAGATTTTCTCCAGACTTCATGAGGAAGAAAGTGATCTAAGGACTGCTGTCCACCATCCCTAGTCAAGGTAATTTTCATATCTACTTATTGGCTATTTTTTGATTCAGTTTGATTATGGAGAATAGTAGGTTGATGTTAGGATTTTAGAAGTTTGATGAAAAAAAAAGTTTCATGGTGTGAAAGATTAGGATGGAGGATCTGCTGATTCAGATGAGGCTAGATTCAGCCTTAGAGGATAGGTCGGAGGAGATGACAGACAAGGAGTGGAAGTCCTTGGAGAAAAGGACATATTCCATGATTAGAGCTTGTCTGGTAGATGAGGTGCTATATGGCATGTTGGAGGAGAAGACATCCAAGGGTTTATGATCGAGGTTACATCAGTTGTATATGGGGAAGAATATATATAACAAGTTGGTGTTGAAGAAGCAACTGTATAGCCTTTGGATGTAAGAGGGTGAGGATGTTGCAAGACATATTCAGCAATTCGATTGGATGAACATGGACTTACTCAACATTAAGGTGGAGCTCAAAAAGGAGGACAAGAGTTTATTACTACTATGTTCGCTACTCGGGAGCTTCGATCCATTAGTAACTACACTATGTATGGTGAGGAGACACTAGTGTACGAGGAGATCATATCAGTGCTAAGGTCCAATGAGTAGCGGGAATGGATGATGAAGAGAGAGGTCTTCTAGGTGGGTCTTGTGGTATCAAAGAGGCCCAAGCAAGAAAAGAAGAAGGGTCAGCAAAGGGATGGAAGGGATCTAAGAAGTGCTTCAAGTATGGTGAAGTAGGGCACTTTAAGCAAAAATGTCCGCTTTGAAAGAAATGCAATGGAGGAGAAAAGTTAGATTCCATCATTTCAGTTGCTGAAAGTGCAGAGTTGGATGAGCTCTTGGTGGTTTTGGAGGAGCCTGCGGGGTGCAGTATATCTATGATGGTTTCAGAGTGGTCCTTGGAGTATGGAGGGTCCAAAGGAGCAGCGACTATATTCGAGGTGCAGCGGCAGGCTCAACAGTGCAATGTTGAGTGGTTGGCCTCAAGGAACTCGATTATAAAGTCAGCTTCTGTGGTATTAGAAGGACTTCAATTTTAGATGGAGCATCGGGCAGAGGTGGCTTCACAAGTGGAGAGCATTTTGACATGAGTTTAGAGTGGAGGAGTGCAGGAGGACCAATATCCTAGCATCAATATTGGAGATGCATAGTTTTAGGTAGAGCAGCACGTGCAGAAGGATAGGTGAAGTTCTAAGAAAATCATATCAGGGTATGCAGCAGGTGTTGATATAGGATTACTACAGATTCTTCATGAAAGTCCAGGATAAATGATACGGCTGCCAAGAAAAAGGGTGTCTACAACTTCAAGGGTAGTGCATAGGTGCAAGCCAAGGTCTTTAATGGTGGAGACGGTTATCCCAAAGGCCTCAAAGGGAGCTCAACAACTAAAGAAAGATGGTGGAGGCAAGGTGTGCACAAAGAGCTGTCAAGGCATGCATCGATAGTGAGATCGTGCAGGGAAACATTGCTAGGTGTGCCAAGGCTTGGGCGCACCAAGATAGAGATTGTAAGATCTGGTGTGGTGTTCCCAAGCCTTGGGAGGCCACAGGAGGAGTTAGGATGTTGGCTCTGGAAGACTGGGATGAGCGTGAGTCCTAGGACTAGAATAGGAGTTATTCTAGGTGATGGTGGCATGTAGCCTTGCATGGGTTCGAGGTTCTGGTGTGAGGACCTTGAGGGGCTTGGTAGGTGCTCCAAAAATTTGGGACATAAGATGGAGCAAAGGACTAAAGGTAGGAGAAGAATCAATCAAAATAAGGTGTTGACATGCAGGCGAGCTGGCTCGAATACGTAGTAATCTCGGCCGACTCGAGCTGAGATTGAGCTAGCTCCGAGCACAGCCGAGTCGGCTATCTCAGGCAGACAGAAGAAAGAGCTTGGGAGATATGTAGATGAGCTAGCTCAACTTCTGAGAGAGCCGGTTCAACGATGGTGTACAGAACATACAGGATTTTCTATTTGGTCTAGAATAGGATTTTATTCTAGGGGTCTTAAGGCCTTGTCCAATAAGGTCTTAAGGAGGCTAACACATGTATGGGTCGGATTTAGATACAAGAGATGAAAGCAAGTAAGAGATGGATGTACATAGACTCGATGAGTACTTTCATGTATTGAGTTAGCCTAGGAGAGTTTTTTCAGCTGAGTTTGGGTTTATTAGGGTCCATGTGGTATAGTAGAAATTCTAAGATATATAAACCTAGGTTTTGTAACTTTATAAAAAGAGGAATCAATATACAGCTTTTCTTCCTAACTCTTTTCTCTCTTTTCTCTCTAGTTCCAATGCCAAGCCCTAGGTGCCGTCATCATCTTTTGCTCTTCTTCATATTTCTAGATTAACATCCAGGTTTGTGCAAGAGATTGAATCTACGACTGTGGTTTTGAGTAGCCATAAGCGTAAACACTTGGTATCCAAGCAAGGTATTGCACCAATAATTAGTATCAGAGTTAGGTGATGCCATGGTGATGTGCTAACAATCTCTACCACCTATAACCTATGACAAACAACAACTCATCCTCCATAACAAACTCCACGTGGTCTAAGCAGCCTACTACCAGATGATTATGGCTGTCACTATTAGTTTGTTACATGCTCCATCTATAAAAGAAATCCTCTAGATACATTTTTCTCTAAGCTTTCCTCCCCTTCTTATTACCCTGCTTCTTTGTTTTCCTAAGCCCTCCATTCTAGTTGGTCATAAAACTGACGTGAGCATCGGAGGGTCCTACCAGAGCCACCCACCTTCAGTTAGGATTTTGTTTTGCAAGTCCTGTCGGTGGCCTTATCTTCTTAACTCCAGCTACCTCCGGTATCCTCATAGATTTTTGCACCAATATGATCATTTAAAATTTTATTTTTTAGATGTTATATCAGATATATCATATCTAAAAACATGTATATATTGATTTAAATTTTGATACATGAGATGTATACAAAGCATGCATTGTTAGATCAATGATTATATATACGATATATGTTATAGATCTAATAGTTTTATAGTATAATTATTATTTTTTATTAAGGCATCCTCCTTGATCGTCTGGTCATATAAGTAAGAAGGGTTTAAAAGCCCTCTCTTTTCATTCAATAGGATGCTCTTTCGACATGTAGGGGTGCTGCACATTTGTCCTTAATCAAAAAATTAAAAAATTTATTTTTCTATAAAATTCTAGATCCTAAAATTCTAGAATTTTTATGCATGTTTTGTTTATGAACCCTAACTTAATTAAGAATTAAGTTTATGAAATCAATTAGGTCTAAAAATTATAAATTTTTAGATCTAAGACACCTTCATAAATTTGGGTTCGAGTGTGGGTAGCTCAATTAGGTCTAGCGGTTGATAAAATCAAATTAAGAGTTGCTTATGTGAGATCAAGAGTATTTAGATTTGATCAGCACAATAGGATTAAGTTTAGATCAAGATCAACTCATAATCACATATGGTCAATTAAGTTAAGACCTAATTTGGCTCCATGGTTTGAACCTGGATTGTAGGCTAACCCAATCGATTATAGTTTGATAATTTGGTGTCTAAGGTAAGTTTGGTAGACATGACCAACTGATTTTTAATTGAGAGCTGCGCGATGTAAATGCTATAAGAATTTGGTGTGGTGCTCCCAAGCCTTGGGAGGCCACAGGAGGAGTCAGGGTGTTGGCTCCAGGAGTCTAGAATGGATGTGAGTCCTAAGGCTAGGACAGGAGTTGTCCTAGGTGAAGGTGACATGTAGCCCTACACGGGCTCAAGATTCAATTATGATGACCTTAAGAGGTTTGGTATGTGCTTTGAAAACCTAGGATACAAGGTGGAGCAAAGAATTAAAGCCAAGAGAAGAATCAATCAGGATAAAGGGCTGACACATAGGCGAGCTAGCTTAGATATGCAATTAAGTTGGCTCAGATTGAGATCGAGTCGGCTCGGGGCACAGCCACACCGGCTATCTTAGGCTGACAGAAGACAGAGTTTGGATGAGATACAGTCGAGCCAGCTCGGCTCCTGATAGAGCCGGCTCAATGGTGGCGAATAAAACTGGATGGGGTTTTCTATTTGTGGTCTTAAGACATGATCTAATAAGATCTTAAGGGGGCTAACATATGTATGGATCGAGTTTAGATCTAAGGGATGAGCACATGTGAGACATGAGTGTACATGGGCTTAGTGAGTGCTTTCATGTATTGGGTTAGCCTAGAAGAGTTTTTCAGCTGGGGTTAGATTTATTAAGATCCATGTGGTATAACAGAAATCCTAGGATATATAAACCTAGGCATTATAACTTTTAAAAAGAGAGAAATCATTATACAACTTTTCTCCCTAACTCTCTTCTCTCTTTTCTCTCTAGTTCCAATGTCAAGCCCCAGGTGCCATCATCAATCTTTGGTTTTCTTTATATATCTGGATTAACACTCAAGTTTGCATAAGAGATCAAATCAATGATTGTGATTCCAAGTAGTCGTAGGCGTCAACACTTGGTATTAGAGCTAGGTGATGCCATGGTATTGCACTAACAATTGGTATCAAAGCTCGGTTGAGCATAAAGGAGGAAGAAGATTAAGTTTCAGCAGAGATCAGTAGCAAGGTTTAGATCTAAGATTTTCCTTCATGCTTTGTGAGGAAGGAAGAGATCTAAGGGCTGTTGTCCACCATCCCTAGTCAAGGTAACTGTTGGTTATTTTTTATTAAGTTCAATCATAGAGAATAGTAGGTTGAAGGTAGGATTTTAAAAGATTGATGGAAAGAAAAGTGTCATGATGTGAAAGGTTAGGATGGAAGATCTACTAATTTAGATGAGATTAGATTTGGCCTTGGAGGATAAATCGAAGGAGAAGACAGACAAGGAGTGGAAGTCCTTAGAGAAAAGGGTTTGTGCCATGATTAAGACTTGTCTGGCAGATGAGGTGCTGTATGGCATGTTAGAGGAGAAGACACCCAAAGATTTATGGTCGAGGTTACATCAATTGTACATGGAGAAGAACATATGCAACAAGTTGGTGCTAAATAGCCTTCAGATGCAGAAGGGTGAGGATGTTGCAGGACATATTCAACAATTTGAGTGGATGAGCATGGATTTGCTCAACATTAGGGTGGAGCTCGAAGAGGAGGACAATAATTTATTGCTGCTATGTTCGCTACTTGAAAGCTTCAATCCATTGGTAACTACATTGTTGTATGTTAAGGAGACACTGGTGTACGAGGAGATAGTATCAGTGCTAAGATCCAACGAGCAGTGGGAATGGATGATGAAGAGGAAGATCTTCCAAGAGGGTCTTATGGTCTCAGAGAGGCCTAGACAAGGGAAGAAAAATGGTTAGCAAAGGGGCAGCAAGGGATCCAAGAAGTAATTCAAGTGTGGTGAAGCCGAGCACTTTAAGCAAGAATGTCCATTTTGGAAGAAGTGCAAGGGAGGAGAAAAGTCTGATTTCATTAGTTCAGTCACTGAAAGTGAAGAGTTGGATGAGCTCTTAGTGGTTTCGAAGGAGACTATGGCGTGTAGTGTATTCGAGATAGTTTTGGAGGAGTCCACAGAGTACGGAGGGTTCGAAGGAGCAGCGACTATGTTCGAGGTGCAGTGGCAGACTCAATAGTGCAGCATTGGATGGTTGGCCTCGATGGACTCGGTTATAGAGTTAGCTTCTGCAGCATCAAGGGAACTTCAGTTTTAGGTGCAGCATCGAGCTAAGGTGGCTTCACAAGTGGAGAGAGTTTGGACATGAGTTCAGAGTGGAGGAGTGTAGGAGGACCAATATCCTAGCACAAATATCAAAGATGCACAGTTTCAGATGGAGCAGTACGTACAGAAGGATAGGTGAAGTTTTGAGAAGATTGTGTCAGGATATATAGCGGGTGCCGACGTAGAATTACTATAGATTCTCCATGAAAGTCTAGGATAAATGATACGGCTATAAGTAAAAGGATGTCTACAACTCCAAGGATAGTGCATAGGAGTAAGCCAAGATCTTCAATAGTGGAGGCAATCATCCAAAGGTCTCAAAGGAGCTCAGTAGCTGAAGAAAGATGGTAGTAGCAAGGTGTGCACAAAGAGCTATCAGGACATGCAATGACAGCGGGATCATGCAGGAAAACATTACCAGGTGTGCCAAGGCTTGGGCTCACCAAGATGGAGATTATGAGGATTTGGTGTGGTGCTCCCAAGACTTGGGAGGCCACAGAAGGAGTCAAGATGTTGGCTTCAGGAGTCCAGGATGGGTGTGAGTCCTAGGACTAGGATAGGAGTTGTCCTAGGTGAAGGCAGCATGTAGCCCTGCACGGGATCGAGGTTCAAGTGTGAGAATCTTGAGGTACTTGGTAGGTGCTTTGGAAATCTGGGATACAAGATGGAGCAAAGAATCAAAGTTAGGAGAAAAATCAGTCAAGACAAGGGAATGACACACAGGCAAGCTGGCTTGGATATGTAGTCAAGCCCGCTTAGGCTAAGATCGAGCTGGCTTGGGCAAATATCGAGCCAACTCGGGGCACAGCCGATCTGGCTATCTTTGGCAGACAAAAGATAGAGTTCAAGTGAGATGTAGTCAAGCCAGTTCGGCTCCTAATAGAGCCGACTCGATGGTGGCAAACAGAACTGGATGGGGTTTTCCATTTGGGGTCTTAAGTCCTAGTCCAATAAGGTCTTAAGGAGGCTAACACATGGATGGATTGGGTTTAGATCCAGGGGATGAGAGCATGTGAGACATGGGTGTACATGGGCTCGGTGAGTGCTTTCATGTATTAGGTTAGCAAAGGAATGTTTTTCAGCTGGGGTTGGGTTTATTAGGATCCATGTGGTATAGCAAAAATTCTAGGATATATAAACCTAGGCATTGTAACTTTTAAAAAGAGAGGAATCATTATACAGCTTTTCTTCCTAATTCTCTTCTCTCTTTTCTCTCTAGTTCCAATGTCAAGCCCTAGGTGCCATCATCAATCTTTGCTCTTCTTCATATTTCTGGATTAACACCCAAGTTTGCACAAGAGATTGGATCTATGACTATGGTTCTAAGCAGCCATAGGACCCAACACTTGGTATCAATGCTAGGTGATGCCATGGTGTTGCACTAACAAATGCATTCTTATCGAGTTAATGGTATATGCCTTCCATCAGTCTCACTTACTTGGCCACTTGGGTCGACCCAGTTCTAATTTGAGATGGCTAATGATTTGAGCTAACTCACGCCACTAGGTTAGTCATAATTATTATGACTAAGTCAAGTCATATCTAAGAGATCTAAATCAAATCTTTCTAAGAAAATATTAAGTCATAGATCTTCCACCATTGTAGATGTGTGGGTCCTTCTTGGGGTTGATTGTTCTCAGCTTGTTACAGTAGTTTATTTGCATTGGAAAGATGCAACCATTTCTATTAGACATTAGATGCTATGGATTGGAGGATGGATTAGGCTCAATATTTTGGATACCGTAAGAAATCCAATTCATGCAAATTGTGGGTCAAACTTAACTGAGGATTGGAGCAATATTCCAAGTACGGTGAGTTATAGCTATGGCAAGTGCACCAGTCGATCAAGTAATAAAGTGAATGAGTAGAGTATCGTCCCTAGAGGATTGGAAAACAAGTACTGAAAAGCTCTTTCCTATACTTTATTTAGAAGATCGATTTATGAGAATAAGAAATTAAAAAAAATAAAAAAAATAATTAAAAGTTTTTAATTAAATAGAGAGAGTGTAAATTATTAGGATTTTAAATTCAAGAGCAATGGATTACTAAGGCAATCGGTTCACCAACTCAGTCAATACAATATTCAGGCTTTTAGATTAATTTTATTTCATGTGACGGTGGAGTCTCCTAATTTATTCACTACCCTTTGGTCCAGGCATAGCAAAACTATTAATATTTATTAATTACCCTTTAGTCCAGGTATAATTTAAATAAATATTAATGCATTAGGTTTTGTGAAACCCTCTAATTAAAATACGCTGCGTCCAAAGCGCACTAAAATTTCCGCATGCATATGAATTCTAATTTGATTCATAATACAAGGTATATAATCAAGAAGCATTAACATAGATGTACTTGGTCCATAACATCTATGTTCATCAGATCAATTAGAAGATGGCCAGTAATCTAAAAGCATTAAGATCAGATTTATATACTCCTCATGAATAAAATTTAAAAATAAATCACACTGAATATTGCATCAAAAGAGTGGCTACACCTTAGCCTTAGTAAAATAAAATTTAGTTCATGATAACAAATTCAAAAATAGCAAATAAAATAAAAAGCATGAAGAAATTAGACTGTTTGATTGCTGAAATTGATTGTCTGCTGCTCTTGATGTGGAGAACTTGGCGAAGAAGAAGAGGCTCCTTGATGTCTTGATCATTGAAGAAAAATCAAAAAAAAACCCTTTTAATTTTCTCACAAATCACTTTTTTTTATCTCTCTCCTCTCTCTTTCTCTCTCTCTTTCTCCCTCTCTCTCTTTCTCCCTGTCTCTCTCTTTGTCTCTCTTTTTTCTTTTTTTTGATTCCCCGTCTCTCTCTCTTTTTTTTTTCTCACGACAACACTAGGTTTTATAGGTAAAGAGTTTTATTTCCCCCAAAATTCATTAAAAATTAGGTTTAGGACTCCTAAATCAACTCAAATTAAGATCTGGGTAATTCTGCCCATTAGATCTTAATCAAACGGTCCAAAAACCACTCAAAAAGCCCTTAAAATAACCCAGATCAAGTCGGATTTAATATCCACCGTTGGATCATCCTTGGATCAAATCTGGCCATCCGATCGCATTGAAAGAAGGCTTGAGATCTATAGTTTAACGTCGGAATGAATCTCAACCGTTGGATCTCGACTGGGAGCTACAATGCCGTCCATCAGCACCTTCTTCTCGTCCGTCCGATCAAGCTTCAGTGAAAACTGCCCGTTGGATCAGCTAGAATTCCCAAATTGCCCTCCGTGGACCGTGCGCGAGCCCGGTGTTGCATGGACCACCACATTCTTCAGCCAATCAATGCATGCTTAGCTATAAAATTTTCGAATTACCCTTCAGATGGTCCACCGTGCGACGCAAAAAATGCTGACGTCATCCTGACATCAGCATTGCGTCGGCATTTTTTTTTTTTTTTTTTTTTGAAATTCGATTCTGGGCTCGTTTGAAGTTCGTTTTGCCTGAAATTTTTTTCATCTGAATCAAAAAAATGAGATCTTCACATTGGTGGCCTTCTTTCCTGCATAAGATTAATAAAAGTATTAATTTCTAATAAAATAAATTAATTTATTTTATAATTTAATACTTTTATTAGTATATTTTTACCACTTATCACACCCCCCAACTTAGTCATTGCTAGTCCCTTAGCAATGTTTTATTTAATACCATATTTTAATAAGATTATCCATCATAAAGATAAAATCTAGGATTAAAGATCAAAAAGTTTAGAAAATACTGTTAACTAAGCATTGAGCTTCCGAAGTAAATTTTTCAGTCAATACAATTAAAAACTTTCTTAGTATAGCACTTGTATTCGTAATGACTAACTTTAGCATTTCAGTATTAAATTAAAAGAACAAAAGTATCCTCTCTTATCACCTATTTTGGTCAATTTTCTATACATTCTCAATTTTATACTCATGAATTAAGGTAGCTTTCACACTGCCTTTTCTTTTCTTTTTTTTTTATTTTTCTTTCTTTCTTTTTTTCTTTTTTTTTTTTACTGTGCTGAGCATCCTGGCCTTTCCTTCACCGTTTTACGTGAATTTTCATACTTGACCTAGGTGCAGAGATCCAGTTACTAGGCTTTGGGCAATCCACATATACTCTGTCTTTTGCACTTTATTTATAGGCAGGTAGCTCTTTCCTTAAATTCAAGTTTCTTTGATTAGAATGTATATTAATTATCAATTTTCAGTGATAATTGAATCCTCAGTTGACCTTATAATCAATACCTACTTTGCCTTGTTAGTGTGCATGTGCAATAAAAATTGCTAATAATCTTTTAATGATCTAAGTAGGCTGCTAAAAGTTGACCAACTAATCTACTTCTTTAACTCATTACATTCATTAGCAAATAATTCTATCTTTTATCACTTATCCAGTTTATCTTGCTCAAGATTTTCTTCTTGACACATGATTTTTTTTTTTTATATATATATAATTATTCTACATTGTCTTAAAGGAGAAAGAAAAATAAAGGATGTAATAAAGGACAGGAAGGAGCACACCTGATTTTATTCAGTCTGGTTCTTTGGAGCTTTAAAATTTTGCTTGAGTTCTCACTGATTTTTCTGCAAAATTGAAAATACACACCAGAGCAGTAAAAGAGCAACAACAAATTACTGAAAAATAAAAGAAAAGAAAAATGATCAAAACTAAAAAGAAAAGAAACAACCTATCTAGTAGTTCTGATTTATAGTCTTCAGCTTGACTTTCTTTAAGTTCTAAAGTGGATCAATCCGGTGCCACTTCAATTGGAATACTTTCATGTTTGATCGAATCCTCTTTCAATTTGACATTGCTCACTTTTGTAGTCTCAAACCTATTTTCTATAGAATTCTCATATAATGGATTGTCAATAATGTCAATTAGAAAACAAGTTTGATTATCATCAATATGTTTAGTATCTTTGAAAACATTAAAAGTAACTTGTTCATCTTGGACTCTAAGAATTAATTTTCCTTGTTGAACATCTATTAAAGCTCCTCCAGTAGCTAAAAAGGGTCTTCCTAAAATAAGGGGTACATCATAATCTTCTTCCATATCAAGAACAATAAAATCAACAAGGAAAATAAACTTGTTTACCTTTACCAAGACATCCTCCACTATACCTCTTGGATATTTAATGGATCTGTCGGCTAATTGAAGAGTAATAGTGGTAGGCTTTGGTTCTCCTAGACCCAGCTTTTTGAAAATAGAAAAAGGCATGAGATTAATACTTGCTCCTAAATCACATAAAACTTTATCAAAACTACAATCACCAATAATGCAGGGGATAGTAAAACTCTCTGGATCTTTTAACTTCTGTGGTAATTTATTTTGAAGTATTGCTAAGCATTCTTCATTCAAATTTATTCTCTCATGCTCCTTCAGCTTTTTCTTATTTGTTAAGATTTCTTTGAGAAACTTGGCATACCTGGGCATTTGAGTAATAGCATCTACAAAAGGAATATTAATATGTAAATTCTTTAAAATTTTGAAAAAGTTAGAAAATTTCTTATCTGGATGCTGTATTTGTCTCTCTGGGAATGGTGGTGGCGGCACGTAGGGCTTCACATTTGGATCGGCAAACCGTATACCTGAAGACCATCCATCTGCTGGTTGTTTTGGTGACTGACGAGTTTGAGTTGATGGTTCCTTATTTGTGGTTGGCTCTTCAGTCTCTTTCTTCTGATGTAGCTCCTCCAGCTTTGTACCACTTTTTAGGGTGATAGCATTGACTTGCTCCCTTGGATCTGTCTCCGTATTGCTTGGCAAGGATCCTTGAGGTCTCTCGGAGATTATCTTAGCCATTTGACCTATTTGCATCTCCAAGTTTCGAATTACTGCTGTTTGGTCTTGCCTAAGTTTGGCTTCCAAATTTTTTATAGTTGCTTCTTGGTTTTGCATAAATTTGACCATCAGGTCTTCTATGTTGGACTTCTTTTCAGGTACTTGGAATCCTGGGGGTGGTTGTTGTGCTGCATTTTGATTGCTCCATGAGAAATTTGGGTGCTGCCTCCACCCTTGATTGTATGTGTTGGAGTAGGGATTGTTTTGTTGCGGCCTGAAAAAATTATCAATATAATTAGCTGTATCAGTTGTTTTAGCAAAAGGATTACCTGTCTGGCAATTGCTCATATCATGTTCTCCTCCACATAGGTTACAAGTAATGCTCTGAACATGCATAGCTGTTCCCTTTAAGTTGTTGACTTCGGCTCTAAGGGCTGCAATTTCAGCTAGTAAAGTTGGCACGCAATCTACTCCCTGCATAGCTGCTAGTCTTTTTGGCATCATGCGCTCTGTCTGCCATTGATAGCTATTTGATGCCATCTCATCGATCAGATCGAAGGCTTCTTCCTCCATTTTTCGATTAATGGTTCCTCCTGCTGCTGCATCAATCATAAATCGATTAGTAGGAGATAAACCATTATAGAAAGTTTGTACCTGAAGCCATACGGGTAGTTGATGATGTGGACATCTCCTCAGCAATTCCTTGAAATGCTCCCAAGCCTCATATAGTATCTCCATGTCCATCTGCATAAAAGAAGTGATATCATTGCGCATCTTAGCAGTCTTAGAAGGTGGAAAGTACTTGGCTAAGAATTTTTGGGCTAGGACATCCCAAGTTGTGATAGAACCTGCCGGAAGAGAATGAAGCCAATTTTTAGCTTTATCCCATAAAGAGAAAGGAAATAACCTTAATCTAATAGCATCATCCGACACCCCATTAATTTTAAAAGTATCGCAAAGTTCAAGAAAATTAGAAATATGGGCATTCGGATCATCATGCAGGTGTCCACTGAATTGGACAGTTGAGTGAATCATCTGGATCATCGTCGGTTTTATTTCGAAGTTGTTTGCTCGTACAGGCAGTCTCCTGATGCTCGAAGCTACATTGGCTACAGATCGTGTGATGTAATCATTTAATGGATGATGTACTGGTCGAATAGCTTCATGCTGTCCTTCAGTCGCCATATCCACTCCTAGATTGATGTCGTCAGGATCTTCAGCTGCCATGTTTCCCTCTTATTGTAGTCTTCTAATAGTTCTTTCAATTTCTGGATCTAGAGGTAGTAAGTTACTATGTCCAGTACGTGTCATGCACTAAATTTTTTTTTTTTAATAATAAAAATTAAAAATAAATTTCTAAAGTAAAGCTAGGATCAAAATTTTAATATTATTTTAGACACAATCCCCAGCAACGGCGCCAAAAACTTGATGCGTGCTAATTTATAGCTATGGCAAGTGCACCAGTCGATCAAGTAATAAAGTGAATGAGTAGAGTATCATCCCTAGAGGATTGGAAAATAAGTACTGAAAAGCTCTTTCCTATGCTTTATTTAGAAGATCGATTTATGAGAATAAGAAATTAAAAAAAATAAAAAAATAATTAAAAGTTTTTAATTAAATAGAGAGAGTGTAAATTATTAGGGTTTTAAATTCAAGAGCAATGGATTACTAAGGCAATCGGTTCACCAACTCAGTCAATACAATATTCAGATTTTTAGATTAATTTTATTTCATGTGACGGTGGAGTCTCCTAATTTATTTACTACCCTTTGGTTCAGGCATAGCAAAACTATTAATATTTATTAATTACCCTTTAGTCCAGGTATAATTTAAATAAATATTAATGCATTAGGTTTTGTGAAACCCTCTAATTAAAATACGCTACGTCCAAAGCGCACTAAAATTTTCGCATGCATATGAATTCTAATTTGATTCATAATACAAGGTATATAATCAAGAAGCATTAACATAGATGTACTTGGTCCGTAACATCTATGTTCATCAGATCAATTAGAAGATGGCCAGTAATCTAAAAGCATTAAGATCAGATTTATATACTCCTCATGAATAAAATTTAAAAATAAATCACACTGAATATTGCATCAAAAGAGTGGCTACACCTTAGCCTTAGTAAAATAAAATTTAGTTCATGATAACAAATTCAAAAATAGCAAATAAAATAAAAAGCATGAAGAAATTAGACTGTTTGATTGCTGAAATTGATTGTCTGCTGCTCCTGATGTGGAGAACTTGGCGAAGAAGAAGAGGCTCCTTGATGTCTTGATCGTTGAAGAAAAATCAAAAAAAATTCTTTTAATTTTCTCATAAATTACTTTTTTTTATCTCTCTCCTCTCTCTTTCTCTCTCTCTTTCTCCCTCTCTCTCTTTCTCCCCGTCTCTCTCTTTGTCTCTCTTTTTTTCTTTTTTTTTGATTCCCCATCTCTCTCTCTTTTTTTTTCTCACGACAACACTAGGTTTTATAGGTAAAGAGTTTTATTTCCCCCAAAATTCATCAAAAATTAGGTTTAGAACTCCTAAATCAACTCAAATTAAGATGTGGGTAATTCTGCCCATTAGATCTTGATCAAACGGTCCAAAAACCACTCAAAAAGCCCTTAAAATAACCCAGATCAAGTTGGATTTAATATCAGTCGTTGGATCATCCATTGGATCAATCTGGACCATCCGATCGCATTGAAAGAAGGCTTGAGATCTGTAGTTTAACGTCGGGATGAATCTCAATCGTTGGATCTCAACCGGGAGCTGCGGATGCCGTCCATCAGCGCCTTCTTCTCGTTCGTCCGATCAAGCTTCAGTGAAAACCGCCCGTTGGATCAGCCAGAATTCCCAAATTGCCCTCCGTGAACCGTGCGCGAGCCCGATGTTGCATGGACCGCCGCATTCTTCAGCCAATCAGTGTGCTCTTTAAGCTATGAAATTCCCGAATTACCCTTCAGATGGTCCACCGTGCGCCGCGAAAAATGCTAACGTCATCCTGACGTTAGCGTTGCGTCGGCATTTTTTTTTTTTTTTTTTTTTTTGAAATTCGATTCTGGGCTGGTTTGAAGTCCGTTTTGCCTGAAATTTTTTTCATCTGAACCAGAAAAATGAGATCTTCACATTGGTAGCTTCTTTCCTATATAAGATTAATAAAAGTATCAATTTCTAATAAAATAGATTAATTTATTTTATAATTTAATACTTTTATTAGTATATTTTTACCACTTATCAATGAGCTTCATGAATTAGAAATCAAGTTTAGGTGCACCATGATTAGAGAATCATTGGACAAGAGTTGTGCACTCATCGATTGTCCCATCATCAATAACTGTTAGGTGAGGTGGTGAGCCAATCGATGGAACCGCACCATTTACTAGAAGTTTATGATCGTGGAGATTTTTGCATCTCTACCAAGAAAGTATAAGGATCCAAGAAAATAGTGAAAGCCTAATTTATTAAAAATAAAACTCCTAAATAAATTGGTTAAGTCTAATTACAAAGTCTAAATAGAAACTTTGACTTTCTATAGAAAAATGTTTGCGTCAAACCCACTAGCCCAAATCCTAGACACCCACTGACTGATCAAACTCAATTACAAAGATTGGCTGAGGAACTTCAAAATCATTTTGGATTCTAAGAAGCTAATCTATGTACTGCATCAGGACCCACCCACCTTAGTAGCTTGTCCAATCACTGAATAGGAAGCATCTCTAGAGAAGTGGATGGATGATGATGACAAAGCAAGGTACTATATGTTGGGCATAATGTTAGATGAATTGCAACACCAACATAGAGACATCAAGACTACTTGCCAAATGTTGGCTCATCTACAAGAGTTGTTTGGTGAGTAGAGTCATGCAGCTCGATATCAAGTCCCCTAGAAACATTTTAAGTCTCAAATGCATGATAGGCAGTCAGTCCAAGATCATTGTTTGACAATAATCAAGGTGTTAGAAAATGTGTCCTAAAGCTAATCATCTAAGTTGTAGATGATTGAAACCTATATATGAATTATCTAATAATAATAGTTATTTGGCTAGTTCATTATAAAAGTTTTATCTTTCTTAAATGAACTCCTAAATTATGATAAAGTTCTTAGAATCATAATTAATCAATAAAGAAGGATTTATTGGATGGTTCTTAAATTGTTCACAATAAAATGATAAGTTATTAATAAGAATGATAACTTATCGAGTGTAGATCATTGGATGCCATATGCGTTGGTTGTCCTCGTAATCAAGTGGTGTGAAGATACTAATATGGCATCCAAATGAGATATTGAAGTACATCTATACTGAACTTGACTAATATAGCAGTCTACTATCAAGAGTAGCTAGTTAAGGCCAATGGATATAAGTATCCCTCCGACTTGAGATCAGCACAGTGACTTGCAAGCAACTCACTATACTTTGATACTGGACTGCCTGTATTTCTAATACAAGTTCAAAAAATTTTTAAGTATAGTCAAGTACTTTTGAAGTCAGTGTATGAGTCAAGATAAGATTGACCACTTCTGATTAACTTCAGGAAGAGAATGTCTCGCTGTGTCTCAATTTAGCAAAACCTAGGCCTAGATAATCCTCGTGAGGAGTCACAGGATTTGTAAAATTTTGAAACACAATGGAGATGACTTATATGAGTGTTGACAACTTACTCAAAGTCATCTTGAGTATTATTGGTCAAAGGGATGAATTATATAGTAACCATAGGTCAGAATTCTAAGAATGTTGCTTTGCATACATTCGACCTATTCAAACATTGGGTACCATTGCTAGATAGTCATTTTGATTGGTATAGAAATTAGTTTCTATGCTACCAGCTTAGGTTTGAATCTATGGGGTCACACATATAAAAGATTATAACCTGATCAGATGGTTAATCGATGATTGAGAATCATTCTAAGGTCAAATAATCAATACGATTGATGTTTGACCTAATGCAAGTATTGCAGGAAGATCGATTAGCAATTGAATTACTAATTTACTTAATCTGATTGAGCAATCAGGCTAAGATCAAGTCTAATTAAATTATATTTAATTAGAATTAGTTTTAACTTAATTGGATTAAGTCTAATTGGTTTATTGGATAAGCCAATTGCAAGAAAAAATAATTTCTAGTTGGACTAGGACTTGAGTGCACCTAATTTCTAATTTGATTAAAAATTAAATCAGATTTAAATATGATTTAAATATAATTTAATTAGACTTTTAATTAGATTAGGATTGTTTATTAATTAGTTGACTCAAATCTAATTAGAATTGGATTTGAAATTAAGTTTGACTTAGTTTTAATTGAAGAGTCCTAGTTAGACAAGGACTCATCTAATTTCCTTATGCTACTAAGAAGCGCATGCCCCACTTATTTTTTCTAGATTATTTTCATGAGATTTCTCATGTTAATAATGTTTCTTCATGCCCCAAATATCTAAAGAGATTAATTAAAATTTGACCTGGTCAAATATGGAAAGTGGTTACGATTAGTTTCTTATTTTGAAAGAGTATAGAATCCTAAATACCTCTTCCTTTCTTAGCGCCTTGCTTTCCCATGCCATCTTATTTTTTGTTGCCCTTTTATTCCTGGTGTGTGCATGAATTCTTGGTTTTGATGCAGAATAAATAGGAGGAGCATTCAAGAGTTGGACGCCCCCTAACTTCCACGTTTGACTAGGTCTTTTGACCTAATCTTCTCCTATTTTGTGGTGCCTCCTATGAGATTGGAGATGGCATAAAAAATTCCAAGGATTCCATGGTAAAAACTAGAAGAAAAGAGAGGAGAGGCATGGAGGATGATGCCCAATTTTCTTGGAGGAAGAGGCTTTCTTTTGGACATCAAAATTTGATGTCTTGAAGGGACAAAGGTAAGAGAAGATTATCTTCTCTTGATTTTTTCTTTAAGTTTTTCCTTGTTATTTATTTATGTATTTTTATGTGTTAAAAATCTAAGAGAGAGAGGGAGAGGGTGTGGAGGATGAGTGCTCCAAGATGTTAGAGCATGGTGGTCCTTCTTGGACATGATCTGATCATATCCTGATGAGAAAAGAAGAAGAGAAGAAAGGTCTTCTCTTAGGATTTCTTTGAGAACCCTTCTTCTCTATTTATTTATAAAATTTTTCTATGAGAAAAATTAGAAAATATTAGCTCTATAAGCATGAAAAAAATTTAGAGGAGGTCTCCTTTTGTCCTAACATAGAGATGTTTTCAGGACATCAATCGTTGATATCCTGAAAGAGAAGATTTATCTTCTCTTGGAGTATTTTTCCTTATGTTTTATTTTTTAATTTTTGAGAGATCCAAGGATTGAATTTATTTTTTATTTTTTCTCTTATTCTTCATCTCTTAGAGTATCCATCAGATCCGAAGAATATTTTTAGATTAACTATTAGGAGGGATCCGCGAGAAGCTAGCACTTCAAGCAGATCTTCATTCGATGAACCTCCGATTTATGTTGTAGCCTCGTATGGATTATCTATAAAGACTGAATACGTGTGTGGCTCTGAACAATAAAGAACTATAATAGAATCAATTATGGAGTTCTCGACCCATGTGAAGGTAAGAGATCTGATCTCTTCTTCACCTAGATGCGATTTATGGTTTGATCTAGAACTTTTCTAGATCTAGGTATTGATATGAATAATACCAATTTTACTTGATTTATTTTTAGATGTATATATGCATTATGACATGTTATAGGTTCTAGATATAGGGTTTAGTAATTAGATTACAAACTTTATAGATTAAATAGTTTAATCTACATATTTCACTGTGATTTACTTCAAAAAAGTTTTGACATACAAGCATGAAACCCTGCATGTTTTCCATCATAAGGATCTAGAGGAGCTTGAGAAGCTCGGTGTTGTGTTAGATAGGGATCTGCAGATTGATCTAATCCTATAGTCCTATGGGTAGTTCATCATGAATTTCTATATGCATAACTGCAATCTACCTTGGCTGAACTTATGAACATGTAGGTTACTGCTGAGCTTTTTATGAAAGTTTCAAAGGACTCAGTACTTACTGTGGAGTAGACTTCCTCCAAAAGTAAATCTTTTGGAAAGAAGAAGAAGTCTTTGAAGAAGTAGAAGATAGAAGGTGGGAAGAAAAAGAAGGGAGAGCCAAAGAAGGCCTCTGATAAAGAAAAATATTTCTATTGCAACACCGACAGCTATTAGAAGCAAAACTGTCCTTTATACCTGGCCAGCCTAAAGAATTAGGAGGCAGGTCCTTCTAGAGGTATGCTCATAATTGAATCTAACCTTACGATTTCTTCTACATCCAGTTGGATGCTTGACTCTGGCTTTAGTGCTCACTTGTGCACTTCAATGTGGGGTCTTGAGGAGAGCAAGAGGCTAAGGAATGGTGAGATAATCCTAAGCATCGAAAATAAAGCAAGAGTTGCTGCTATGGCCATAGGAATCTATCCTCTGCAATAATCATCAGGATTAGTTTTAGTACTTAAGGACTATTATTATGTGACTACAGTAAGCAGAAATTTGATTTTTATTTCTTGTTTAGTATAGAAAGATTATGTAATTAGATTTTTTAAGGACCACTATGTTATTCTTTTTGAAAAAAATAAAATTACAAGTGGTTTCTGAATTAATGGTCTCTATCAGTTGTATGTTGATGTATCTATGTTTAATGTCGAGCAAAGCATGAAAGCAATAGGATCTAAGTGACCTAGGGATAGTATAAATGAAAGGTATCTATGGCATCTTAGGCTAGGTCATATAGTAAAAGATAGGATTAACAAATTAGAGAAATCTAGACTAATGGATCCATTGACTTCCGAGTCATATTCGATTTATGAATCATGCCTTCAAGGTAAAATAACCAAGCTTTCTTTTGTAGGACCTGGGAAGAAGGCCACGAACCTACTTGCCCTAGTACATACAAATGTGTGTGGCCCATTTGATGTGCTAGCTAGAGGCAATTATGTCTACTTCATTACCTTTATCGATGATATGTCTCGGTATGGGTATGTGTATTTGATGCGACACAAGTCTAAAACCTTTGAAAAGTTCAAAGAATTCAGATACGAAGTGAAAAAGCAAACTAGAAGGCCCATTAAGATTCTTTGATCTGATCAAGAAGGTGAATATCTTAGTTAAAAATTTATAGACTATCTTAAGAAAAATAGCATAGTCTCACAGTGGACTCCACCTAAAATGCCTCAACTCAATGAAATTTCAGAATGAAAAAATCAGATCCTATTAGATATGGTCCGATCCATGATGAGCTTCACAGACCTTCCTAAGTTTCTTTAGGAATATAGTCTAATGACCACTATCTACCTACCAAACAGGGTTTCCTCTAAAATCGTCCTACCACACCATATGAGATATGGCATGGTAAGAAGCCAAGTCTGAGTTATCTCAGAATTTGGGATTGTCAGACCCATGTCAAGAGATAGCAGATGGACAAGTTAGAGTTTAGATCTTTTAGAGCTCATTTTATTGGATATTCTAAAGAATTGTTAGGATATTATTTTTGTTGGTGCAGAATCTGATTGACGTCGGATCGAGCTGGAGTTGAGGAAGAAAAGGCCTCCATCGGTGACCTACAAAATAAAGTTTCATCCAGAATCTATGGTAGTGGCTTCGGTAGAACCCTCTGACGATCAAGTCAGCTTTTTTGGCCAATAGAAATGGAGTTCTCAGGAAAGAATTCAGCAGAGTTTTGGAAAGGAGAAAGAGCTTAGAGAAAATGTATATAGAGGATCTCTTTTATAGATAGAGCCTATAACAAACTTGAAAGTGACAGCCGTAACCATCGGATAGTGGGCCACTCGAGGCCACATGGAGTTTGTTATGGAGAGTAGTGTCTGCTATCGTGATGTGCCCATTCATTGGGATTTAATAGTCGAAGTTCAAAGGAAGCAGGCATTGGTTGGTGAAGAGCTTTGACATATATCAATTTTAGAGGAGTTCGAACTCCTCCAAGTTGTTTATGAGTGAGTTGATTCGTGCCGTGTAGAAAGCTGTAGATTAAAAGCGGTTTGATTGAAAGAAATCACCTAAAGAGAATACGACTAGAGGGGATCATCCGAGAGGAATGCCAGTTGAAATCTAAAAGTAATCTACTGGAGGAATTTAGATGGAGTTTAACTGATGGAGAAGTTCAGAAGGAGTCCGACTGATGGAGAAATTCGACTGAAGGAGAAGTCTGGGAGGAGTTTGGCTGAAGGAGAAGTCTATAGGAGTCCAACTGATGGAGGAGTCTGACTGAAGGAGAAGTCTGGGAGGAGTTCGATTGAAGGAGAAGTCCAGAAGGAGTCTGACTGATGAAGAAGTTCGATTAAAGAAGAAGTCTAGGAGGAGTTCGACTGAAGGAGAAGTTCAAAAAGAGTCCGACTGATGGAGAAGTTCGATTGAAGGAAAAGTCTGGGAGGAGTTCGACTGAAGGAGAAGTCCAGAAGGAGTCCAACTGATGGAGAAGTCTGACTGAAGGAGAAGTCTGGGAGGAGTTCGATTGAAGGAGAAGTTCGAAAGGAGTCTGACTGATAGAGAAGTCCAACTGAAGGAAAAGTCTGAAAGGAGTTTGATTGAAGGAGAAGTAGCGATTGAAGTTGTTCTACGATTATAAATTACACTTGGCTGAGCATTAGACCAAACTTCGGTGGGAGCAGGGTTTACCTCCAACAATAGTCCCCCTACTTCCGAGTTTGGAATTTGAAGGAAGAGAGTAAAAAGGTGACTACCGAAGTTCTTTCCTTAATTCTATGATTATTAAAAAAAAATAAGGCATTTTGTCATCTTCCATATTGGTGCCAGAGTCCCTTTAACTCGATCCGACTCAAAGAGATGGATTTTTGAAATTTACACAAAAGGGCTACTCAAGACACGGCGCCATAAAGGCACTGCCTGTCGCCATTCTTTTATCATGATTCTTAAGACACGCATCGCACGAAGAAAGACCGAGGGAGATCTACAATCATGATGGTTTCAGGCCACTTTCTGCTTTTTAAGTCCTTCCTTTTCTGGTTCTCCTCTTCCTTCCCTTCGAGAGTCCTAGTTCCTTCCTCCTCCAGCTTTCATCTTCCTTTCACTCGAATGTTCTAGTTTCTTCCTCCATCCTTCCTAGTTCTAGGTGTTCTTTCACTTAGTCTTCATCGTGCTCATCGCCTCTTTGTCTTTCTCAAACGACCTAGGTCAGTTTCGCCATCCTTCTTTTAATTATTCTAGCATCCTTCGATTCTTATTCTTTCTATTTTCCTTAAGGAGTTTTTTGCATCCTTTGACTCTTAATTTTTGAGGATTTCTCTTGAATTTAGTTTGATCTAGATGTCCTCTAGAACTTCCCAATCTGTTGGCTCCTGGTGTTCATCCGGTCCAGCCTTCCTCGAACCCATCCCTATTACAGTAGTTCGCACTGGAGACATGTCTCATCAACCTTTCATGTCAGATATCATTCCTTACATCCTGACCCCGAACGATCTTTTTCTAATTAGGATTCAGTATGGGATCCCTCAGGAGTACGATCTTGAACTTCCCACATCGAGTGACCGAGCATGTTCTCCTCCGACTGGCCGATTCTACCTATATTTAGAAACTCTGCATGCCAGACTCTGACTTCTACTCTCTTCTTTCATAGTTGCTCTTTTTCGATTTCTGAACATCTTCCTTACCTTCGTAGCACCAAATTCTTTTAGGTTTGTGATAGGATTCCTTTCCCTCTATCATCTAGCTGAGGTCCATCCGACCATTTCACTCTTTAGGAACTTTTATACTTTCAAGCGCCATCCTTTTGCGAACGACTAGTGGTACTTCTCCTTCCAGTTCGACAAGAAGGGGTTACTGAAAGGCACTCCTTCTTTCATTCACAACTGAAAGATAAAGTACTTTTTTGTGCACTGTCCGATCTTGCTATTGGATCTTCCTTCTTGGAGTCACATTTGGAAGTCAATCCATCGAGCTCCTAGCTTAGATAGAGCCGACCTTGATTCCTCCAACAAACTCAAAGCATACTGTGCTCCTCTTCTTCTCGATCTTCTGAAAGAACAGACCTTGTTTAACCTGGGTTTGAGTCTCCTTGACCCTATCGGTACATTTTTTACATTTTGGATTCACTCGATTTTACATTTGTGTACTGTCACTGATTGTGATTTCTTCTTTATTGTAGAAATGGATACTGAAGTTGCCGCGATGCTTGCAAAGGAGCTTTATGCCCAGAAGAGGAAAGAGAAAGCACCAGATGGTAGTTCGAAGAGGGTGAAGGTCAGTGCTTTAAGCTCCGTAGCCCCCGCTATCACTGCTGCTGCTTTTGAGGTTGCCATTGGTGTTGAGATTCTTCCAACTGATGAGGTCGGCACTATTGATGTGGATTCCATGCTCTCTACACCTCCGAGCCCTTCCAATGGGGATCAAGCTTCAAAGCTTCCTGCTGAGGGAGAGACGAGAGAAGGGAAGAAGAAAAAGAGAGCTGTCATGAAGGCACCCTGTAAGGCAAACTTTAGTGAGCCGAATGATGATAGCGATGAACGAGGAGAGGATCCTTTCGATGACCTGGAGATCGTCTAGGCTTTAACTGATAAATTTGTTATGTCGGAGGTGGTGGACCACATGGCCGGCCTTGAACCACGGTAGCTCATTTGGGGTTCTCTCAGAACCCTCCTCAAGGTGATTGCATCGTTGCCCAACTTCTTCTCTTATCTTCTGCTTTTTCCTTCTTCTCTCTTCTCTCATTCTTCTTCCTTTTCTTCTCTCTCTTTTTTTTATTTATTTTTAACAACGATCATTTAGTATAGTCGGATCACCAAATGCTCGCCCACATCAAGAGGGCATATTGTCTAGAGGCGAAGGCAGACAAGGTCCAGGAGGATCTTCGAGCCGAGGTCAGTCACCTTCAGAAAAAGGTCGGTGAGGTTGAGCATCTTACGGAGGAGAAGAGGGCAAAAATTAGAAGTCTCTAGCATGCACTCAGGAAGGAGGAGTTCATCTCGACCGGACTTAAGGCTGCACTGACTCTGAAGGAGGAAAGGAAGAAAGAAGCTGAGATCAAAGTCATCAAATCGGATGCTCGGATGGTGAAGTTGATCTCGAAGGCAATGATCTAGGCCGTGGAAGAGTTCAAGGCCTCTTTCAAAATGAGAAACCTGAATGTCGAGTTTGGCCAGTAGGCGTTCATTAAAGGTTTTGAGCTCTATGAGGGCCGAGTTGCCTAAAAATTTTCTGAGCTTAACCTAAATTTTTTGGAAGAAGAGGAGGCTGCTGATGGAGAAGCCAAACCATCCACTACTGCAGTCGACCCTTCTCCCATCGGAGCGATCATAGAACCTTCCTAACCTACTATTGAGGAGTTCAAACCCTCTGAACCACTAGCCGAACTTGCTCTTGAGTCCGCAGCTACTACAGGAGCACCGAGTTTCCCTACTGCTTTCCCTCCCGAGGTTGGGAGCTTTTAGTTATTGTATTTTCTTTTTATTTCATCCTGTACTTGAAAAAACTTTTATCAATGAAAGTAAGACTTCCTTTTATCAATAGCATAGAATTCCTTTCATATGTTGGATGTAGTCTCCTGTCAATGTCGAGTCGCTGCCTTAAGGAATTTTTTTAAAATCAATAATTAAGAGTTTGAAGAGAAAATTTTATCACCTGAGGAAAAAACTAAAAAAGATAGAAGAAGAACTCTAAAGATCCAGGAAAAATGCTTCGGAGGTGATGATTGAAGTCACACGCCTCCGTAAATTATACATGAAGGATTCTGTGAGCTCCAACATTAAGAAGGATAATTTCGAGAAGGAGTTAGTGGAGTTTAAGAAAAGCGCCAGTGATAAGTCTTGGACGTTGACCACAAAGATTAGCTATCTTGAAGTTGAACTTGATTCGATGAAAAAGACAATCTGATTGTTGGAGGAGGGTTCATCATGGTCTTTTGATAAGTCGAGACATGATTGGGACTGGTCAAAAAAAATTTTTGAACTCCAGAGGCAACTTCATGACATCGAAGCTCAGCACGATAAGTGTAGGATAGATTATAAGGAGAGAACGAGTAGGCTTGAAAGTGAGCTCAAATCAGCGAACGAAGAGGTGGCTCATCTTCAGAAGCAATTACACGATAATCAATAGGTTGGTGCTGACGAAGAGTTGGAGCGGGTTATTTTTCTGAGGGAATCTTTCTACGATCTTTCATTTGCATATAAGAAGAATAAGGCCAAACTCCAACAGTTGAAGATCCAGATGGTATACGAGCATCAAGCTGTGAACGACGCGGAGGCTAAGTCAGAGGTTCTAAGGAGGCAGTTGAGAGAATCCAAAGATAATTATTGATGAGCCGATAGGATGTATGTAGAGAGTCTACTAAGGAAGAATGAACTTGAGGAAGAGATAGTCAATTTAATGCAATCTTTGGTGATGGCTAGCAATCCAAAGTTAGAGGAATCAGATCCTTCTTAGAGCTTTGGCCTTTTTCTTCTCGCTTTTATAACCGATCTTATAGACCTTCATTTTATAATAATTCTAACTTTAATGAAGAAATACCTTCTTTAATTATTTTTCTATTTCATTTCTTTACTTTTCTCCTTTGTTTTATCTTTTGTTGGAATAATCATTGAAAAGTAGCTTTTCTCCTATCTTTTCATGATCGAAGATCTTTATTTGTATCAGGATGATATTAGAATGATGTTGTCTCTCCATTTTTAGCTTTGTTTGTTTTTCTTGGTCCTTTTGTCAAGACAAAGTTCTTACTTATTCTTGATGAGGTTGGTTTTTGCTTTTGCCATGATGAGATTTTCTTTCTATCTCAGGCAATCGGAGGTCTTTGATTAGCTCATGTTAGGACGAGGTTCTCCTTCATTAATAGGGCTGCAGTGGCACGATCAGGCCATTGATAGGTCCTCTTCTCTTCTCCTATTTTTAATAACTGGAGGTCTTTGATTTGCTCATGTTAGGGCGAGGTCCTCCTCCTATCCCTAACATGATAGTAAGGGTGCAAATAAGCCATCGAATGGATCTCTCCCTCATCCCGTCTAAAATTAATGAGGCCTTCAACTTTGCTCAAGTTAGGATAAGGTTCTCCTCCTATTCCTAACAAGACTGTAGAGGCACAAATGGACCATTGAATGGGCCTCTCCCCTCATCCCATCTTAAATTATCGAAGTCTTTGACTTTGCTCAAGTTAGGATGAGATTCTCCTCCTGTTCCTAATAAGACTGTAGGAGAACAAATGGGCCATCAAATGTACCTCTCTCCTTATCCCATCTTAAATTAACGAGGCCTTCGATTTTGCTCAAGTTAGGATGAGGTTCTCCTTCTATTCCTAACAAGGCTGTACGAACACAAATAGACCGTTGAATGGGCCTCTTCCCTAATTCTGTCTTAAATTAACGAGGCCTTCGACTTTGCTCAAGTTAGGATGAGGTTCTCCTCCTATTCCTAACAAGGTTGTAGGGGCACAAATGGGTCATTGAAAGGACATCTCCCCTCATTCCATCTTAAATTAATGAGGTCTTCGACTTTGCTCAAGTTAGGATGAGGTTCTTCTTCTGTTCTTGACAAGACTGTAGGAGCATAAATGGGCCATTGAATGGACCTCTCCCCTCCTTCTGTCTTAAATAACTAGAGGTCTTCGACTTGCTCATTTAGGATGAGATTCTCCTTCTATTCCTAACATGACAATAGGAGCACAAATGGGTCATTGAATGGGCCTCTCCCCTCCTCATGTCTTAAATAATCGGAGATCTTCAACTTGCTCATGTTAGGATGAGGTTCTCCTCTTGTTTCTAACATGGCAATAGGGGCACAAACAGACCATTGAATGGGCCTCTTTCCTCCTTCTGTCTTAAATAATCGGAGGTCTTCGACTTGCTCATGTTAGGATGAGATTCTCCTCCTATTCCAAACATGACAATAGGGGCACAAATGGGCCATTGAATGGACCTCTCCCCTCCTCCTATCTTAAATAACTGGAGGTCTTCGACTTGCTCATGTTAGGACGAGGTTCTCCTCCTATTTCTAACATGGCCACTTTTTGATTGCTTCTTTTCTTTCATCATATAGTTTTTGCACCAAGAAACAATAATATTAAAATGAAGGAGTTTTATTAAAGAAAAATTACTGGTAGTACATTCTCAAATTTTTTGAATTCTAAGATCATGGGAGTATTGTTCCTCCGAGCTCCTTCAGACGATAAGTTTCGAACCGACTGACCTCCACTACTTCATACGGATCTTTCCAATTTGGAGCAAGCTTTCCTTGATTCTGAGGTTGTGAAATAGCTGCTCGCCGAAGTACCAAGTCTCCCACTTTGAATATTTTGCCTTTGACTTTTGAGTTGTAGTAGTGAGCTATTTTTTGCTTATAGGCTGCCATCCAAACTTGAGGTTTTTCTCATTTTTCTTTCACCAAGTCGAGGTTAGCCCTTAGGTCCTCTGAATTGCGCTGTTCATTGAATGCCACGACTCATGCTGATGGGAGTTTAAGTTCTATAGGGATGACAACTTCAGTTTCGAAGGCCAAAGTGAATGGAGTTTTTCCTGTTGGCAATCTTTAGATAGTTTGGTAAGCCCAGAGCACATGATAGAGTTCATCTATCCAAGTCCCTTTTTCCCTCTCAAATCTTGCTTTGATACCTTGCAGTAGGATTCTGTTAGTTACTTCGACCTCTCCATTTGCCTGTGGGTGAGCCACTGATGTAAAATGGTGGGAGATATTCAGATCTTCATAGAATTCGACAAATCTTGCTCTAGCAAATTGTCATCCATTATCTATTATGAGGGTCCAAGGTAGGCTGAATCTATAAACAATCAACTTCCAGATGAAGTCCTGAACTTTCGCTTCAGTTATTTTTGCCAGAGGTTCCGCTTCAACCTACTTTATGAAATAGTCTATTACCACCAAGAGGAACTTTTGTTGTCCGAACGCCATTGAAAAAGGTCCGAGTATATCCATTCTCTATTGTGCAAATGGCCATGGGGCACTCAAGGGTGTAAGTTTGGAGGCTGGCTATCTTTGGATGTTTGCATTTCTTTGATAGTGATCATATTTTTTGACATATTTCACAAAATCATCATACAAGATTGGCCAATAGTAACCCTACCGAAGCAGTCTTTATGATAAAGATCTAGCCCCTACATGACTTTCATAGATTCCCTCGTGTACTTTCCATAATGCAAAATCAGCTTTTGAAGGTCGGAGACATCTCAAGAGTAGTAAAGAATACGATCTTTTATATAGTTTGCCTTCGTACAGAATATACCGAGAGGCTTAGTTTCTGAGTTTTTGAGCTTCTTTCAGATTATAAAAAAGAACTCCATCTTTAAGATAGGCGACCAGTGGATCAATCCCACATGGCTCACGGTTGATCTACATTATAGATTATGATTCATCCAAACTTGGGCATTTTAGAATTTCAAAGAATAATTTCTTAGGTAGTTTGGTCGGGGCTAAAGTGGCCAGTTTGGAGAGAAGGTCGGCTCTGATATTTTTTGCCCTTGAAATCTGTTGGATGTTAAAACTATTGAAGGCCAAAATCAAGTTCTTCACTTTCTCAAGATATTTCATCATGCTTTCCTCTCGTGCTTCATAACTACCACTAACCTGTCTGACCATCAGTTGAAAATTACTGTAGACTTGGAGCCGATCTACTTCTAACTCTTTAGCTATCTTTAACCCAATGATCAATGCTTCATATTTGGCCCCATTATTAGTTACAGGGAATTCAAAGTGCAACACATATTCGGCGATGATCTCCTTCAGATTAACCAAGATCAACCCTGTGCCTGCACCAAAAGCATTAGATGAGCCATCCACATATAGGGCCCAAAAATCTTTGGGGAGATCGGCTCTTTCTTTAGAGGAGCTCGGCTACAACTATGAAATGCTAGTTTCATTCTATTCAAGCTCGGCTTCATCCAGAATGATGCATTCTATTACAAAATCTATCAATATTTGAGCTTTGACTAACAACCGAGGTTGGTAGTTAATGTCGAATTCAGTGAGCTTAATTGCCCATTTTGCTATTCTCCCAGAGGCATCTATTCAAGGTGAACTATCTTGATTGGTTGATCAGTGAGAAAAATTATGGTGTGCCCCTGAAAATAAGGTCGGAGTCTCCGGATTGCAATCAATAAAGCATAAGTTAGTTTTTCTAACTTGGCATACCTTATCTCGGCATCTCTCAAGACCTGACTTGGCATACCTTATCTCGGCATCTCTCAGGACCTGACTTATGTAGTAGATCGACTACTGTATTTTTGCTTCTTCTTTAACTAAGATTGCTGCTAGAGCTACTGAGGAGATTGCTAGGTATAAAAATAGTTCTTCTCCAGGTTTGAGCTTAGCTAATAGAGGAGGTGAACAAAGATAGTCCTTGAGCTCTTTAAAGGCTTGTTGGCATTCGATGGTCCAGTAGAAGTCCTTTGGTTGCTTGAGAACTTGAAAAAAGGGCATGCATCGCTCGACCGATCTTGAGATTAAGTAGTTCAGGGCCACCATCTTTTCAGTCAGGTGCTAAACTTTTTTGGTGGATTTAGGAGCCGTCATCTCTTGAATGGCTCGAATCTTCTTTGGATTTGCTTCAATCCCGCACCTTGATACCATGAACCCCAAGAATTTTTCTAAAGTCATACCGAAGGTGCATTCAGTTGGGTTCAACATCATCTTGTATTTTTGAAGGGCATCAAAGGTTTCCTCAAGGTCGGCAATATAATTTATTAAAGTTTGGCTTTTAACAAGCATGTCATCTACATACACTTCCATGTTGCAGCCGATTTGCTCCTTGAAGATCTTATTGATCAGGCGCTGGTATGCTGCTCCTACATTTTTTAGTCCAAAAGGAATAACTCTGTAACAGTAAAGACCACAGTCAGTAATAAAAGCAGTTTTTTTCTCATCCTCTAGCGCCATCCAGATTTGATTATAGTCGGAGAAGGTATCCACGAAAGTGAGGAGCTCATGGTCCGAAGTTGCATCCATCAGCTGATCAATTCTGGGCAAAGGGTAGTTGTCTTTTAGATAGGCTTTATTTAGCTTTTTGAAATCTATGCATATTCTCCATTTGCCGTTTGCCTTTTTGATGAGTATGACATTGGAGATCTAGTTCGGATAGTTGACTTCTCGGATAAATTTAGTCTTAAGAAGCTTGTCAACTTCTTCTATAATTGCCTTCTATCTCTCTGGGGTATGGCTCTGCATCTTTTCTTTTATTGGTCGATGTTTTGGATCAATAGCCAAACAATGCTCCATGACTTCTGCATCGATTTCCGACATGTCCGTGGGGACCCAGGCAAAAGCATCTGTATTTCTTCAAAGGAATTGGATGAGTGGCTCTTGTATCTCATCAGTTAGATTAGAACCAATCTATACTGTGTGCTCCACATTCCCATCATTCAGAAGGACTGAGATAAGATCTTTCATCGATTCTCCCCTTTCTTCCGTGAAGTTGTCCCAGACATCTAACCCATCAACAAGACAAGGGTCGGACTATTCTTCCTTTTGCAGGGCAATTGAGTAGCAGTGCCTTGCCAGAGCTTGATCTTCCCTGACCTCTCCAATTCTGTAACTTATCGAAAACTTCATCTTCAAATAATAAGTTGACACCACCGTCCGAAGTGCATTTAGACCAGGTCGCTAAGAATTGCATTGTAAGCAAAGGAAGCCTTTACTATCAAAAAATCCATCTATGCTCTGGATTGTCATGAATATTGCCCTATAGCCATAGCGAGAGTTATTACACCTTCAACTGGTACTGCAGCACCAGCGAAGTCTACTAGTGGGGAGTTTATTGATCCAAGCTGACTATTAAATATTGATATTTTGGAGAAAGTATTATCAAACAAGATGTTAGTCAGACTTTCATTATCAACTAGGATGCAACGTACATCATAGTCTGCTATATTTAAAGAGATTATAACCATATTATTATGTGGGAACTGTACTCCCCGTGTATCTACCTTAGTGAAAGTTATGGATTCTTCAGTCCTCCTCTTCACTGATCCCTAAGATCTACGGCCACTTCTTGTCGAAATCCCCCAGAGATAGTGTTGATGATGTCAAGAGGCAGCCGATCTTCTTGTTGTTCCTCCCTCCTTGGTGGTTCTGGTTATGGCAGTGCCCTCGGTTGATCTTTTCTTGCTTCAGACTGACGTCTGAGGAATCGACCCAACCAACCTCTCCTGATAAGCTCCCTGATCTCATCTTAGAGTTGAATGCATTCTTTAGTATCATGTCCATGGTCACAATGGTAGAGATAGTATTTGTTAGGATTGCACTTATCAGGATGAGTGCGCATCCTTTCAGACCTCGATAGTTGCTCCTTGATCTTCATCAGTACTTGCACTTTTGGAGCATTGAGGGAGGTGTAGTTGTAAAACCTTCTATGGAGAGAACTTCTTTGTGTCCTTCTATCGGAGCTTCTTTGACGACGAGCTTGAGAAGGAGTTCGGGCCTGCTTGCACTCGGAGGGAGTCTATGAGCGTGGCCGAACTTTATTCGACTCTTCATCAGCTGCGGGCTTATTAGACTTGCCCATCTACCGCTCTTCTATGGCTTTCTCATCCTTCAACTAGAAGGCTTCTTTCACTCGGGCCTATCCTTTAGCCTGAGCTAGCAGATCAGTAAAGTTTCTGAGATACTTCTTCTCCAAGAAGAATAACAAATCATTCTTCTGAAGGCCACCTTTCAATACGGCCATTGCAATAGATTGGTCCAGGTTTCGATCTTCCAATGCGGCAGCATTGAAGCAATTGATATAAGCCCAGATGGACTCCTCTTCATTCTGCTTGATGTTGATGAGGGAGTCCAAACCTCTCTGGAGATGCTGGCTGCTAACAAAATGAGCCACAAACTGATGGCTCAACTGGTCAAAAGAGAAAATTATATCTGGTTTCAATGTTGAGTACCAGTTTCTTGCTGCTTTCTTTAAGATAGGTGGAAAAGTTTGGCATAAGATGGCATTTGGTGCACTATGGAGCAACATCATGGTCCGAAAGGCCTTTAGATAATCGATCAGATCAAAGGTTCCATCGTAGCTTTCAAATTGAGAAAGCTTGAAGTTTGGTAGAATGGACTCTTGCATAATTTGGGAAGAGAAAGGAGGATCGGTGCAGACATCGTCATGGTGAGCCAGGGTGACATGATAGAGTTTCTCAATCCGCTAGTCCATCTCTTACAGTTTCTGATCGAGGATCTCATCTCGATCATAGATCTTAGAAGGCTTTTGACTGTAGATGGAGAAGGTCGCTTTCAGAAAAGAATCATGATCTGAACAAGGATCCTCTGCTCTCTATTTTTTCTTTTCAAGGGCGATGGGTATGCTAGCCCAAGTGTGCCTCCTTAGGATCGATTTCTGACATCCTGATGGTGGATTTCCTAGTAGAACAACCACCGAAGGTTGCTGCATGGCCTGCACTATTTCGGTGAGGCTCTGAACCCACTGCATCAATAGGTTAAACTGCTCAGGATCAACCATAGCCATCGGTGGAGGAGAAGGTTGAAGCACTGGTGATGGAGTAGGAATGGATGGATCTAGCTCAGATCTAGTGGTAGAAGCGGTAGATCTCCTGGTATTCATCATTTTTGGAGGTATTTATTGGGATTGAGGGAGAGGATGGAGATGAACCTTGAAGAAGAAGATCCACAGGGTCGACTGAGCACTTCTTTAAGAATAAGGATTTACAAATGAGCCCTTTCTCTAGCACCAATCCTGTTGGTATAGAATCTAATTGACGTCGAATCAAGCTGGAGTTAAAGAAGAAGAGGCCTCCATCGGTGACCTGCAAAATAAAGTCCCATCCAAAATTAGTGATCGTGGCTTTGATAGAACTCTCCGACGATCAAGTTAGCTCTTCTGGCCAACAAAAATGGAGTGCTTAGGAAAGAATTCAGTAGAGTTTTGGGAAGGAGAAGAGAGCTCAGAGAAAATATATCTGGAGGATCCCTTTTATAGATGGAGCCTATAACAAACTTGAAAGTGACAGCCATAATCATTGGGTAGTGGGTCGCTCGAAGTCACGTGGAGTTTGTTATAGAGAGTAGTATCCGTTGTCGTGATGTGCCCATTCGTTGAGATTTAATAGTCGAAATTCGGAGGAAACAGGCATTGGTTGGTGAAGAGCTTTGACATATATCAATTTCGGAGGAGTTCGGACTCCTCTAAGTTGTTTATGAGTGAGCTGATTCGTGCTGTGCAGAGAGCTGTAGATTAAAAGGGGTTTGACTGAAATAAATCACCTAAAGGGAATACAACTATAGGAGATCATCCGGGAGGAATGCTAGTTGAAATCTGGAACTAATCCACTGAAGAAATCTGGATGGAGTTCGATTGATGGAGAAGTCCAAAAGGAGTCTGACTGATGGACAAGTCCAGCTGAAGGAGAAGTCTGGGAGGAGTTTGGCTGAAGGAGAAGTCTGAAAGGAGTCCGACTGATGGAGGAGTCCTTCTAAAGAAGAAGTCTGGAAGGAGTTTAGCTAAAGAAGAAGTATGAAAGGAGTCTGACTGATGGAGAAATTTGACTGAAGGAGAAGTCTGGGAGCCGTTCGACTGAAGGAGAAATCCGAAAGGAGTCCGATTGATGGAGAAGTCCAGCTGAAGGAGTCCGACTGATGGAGAAGTCTGACTGAAGAAAAAGCCTAAGAGGAGTTCGGCTGAAAGAGAAGTCTGGAAGGAGTCCGATTGATGGAGAAGTCTAGTTGAAGAAGAAGTTTGGAAGGAGTTTGGCTGAAGGAGAAGTCTGAAAGTTGTCCAACTGATGGAGAAGTTCGATTGAAGAAAAAGTCTGGGAGGAGTTCAGCTGAAGGAGAAGTGGCAATTGAAACTCTTCTACGATTACAAATTACACTTGGTTGAGCATTAGACAAAGCTTCGGCGAGAATGGGGTTTACCCCCAACAATTTCTATCTTTCGAAAGACCATAATGTGATTATGAGTCGACACGCCATTTTTCTTGAAAAATAGTTTATTCGAGATGGTGGCATTAAAAGATAGATTAGGCTGGAGGAGAAGGTCTCAAAAGAGCAACGAGCTAATGAACCTATGGAACCCAATCAGTCTCAGCTAGTCCAAACACAACCCTATTGCACCTCGTAGATCAGGTAGAATTTTCGATTCTCCTAAGAGGTACTTAGGTACTATTTTAGAGGATATAGAGAAAATGTTCCTCATAGAAAATGGGGTTTGTGCTGATGATCTCAAAACCTATGATGAGGCGATATCAGACATTGACTCTGAGAAATGGTTAGAGAAAATAAAGTCAGAGATTGACTCAATGCACTCAAACCAACTCTGGATCTTGGTAGATCCATCAGAAGGTATTGTACCTATTGGTTGTAAGTGGATCCTCAAGAAAAAGATAGATGGCAGTGGAAATGTAGAGATATTCAAGGCTAGGCTAGTAGTGAAAGGGTATGGTCAGCGCAAGGGCATTGACTATTAGGACATCTTTTCACCAGTAGCCATACTAAAATCGATCCACACATTGCTTGCTATTGCAGCCTATTTCAATTATGAAATATGATAGATGGACATGAAAATGGCATTCTTAAATAAATATCTTGAGGAAGATATCTAAATGGAACAACTACTTGGTTTTACATCTAGTGATGGTGATCACAAGGTTTGCAAGCTGCAAAGATCCATATATGGACTTAAGCAAGCATCTCGGAGCTGGAATGCTTGTTTTAATGATATGATCAAATTATTTAAATTCATCAAAAATGAGGAGAAGCCATGTATCTTCAAAAATATTAATGAGAGTGCTATTATCTTCCTTGTATTATATGTGGATGACGTCCTTCTGATTGCGAATGATATTCCCATGTTGACATATGTCAAAATATGGTTGTCAAAAGAGTTTTCTATGAAAGACCTAGGAGAGGCATCTTTTATATTGTGAATAAAGATCTATAGGGATAGACTGAATAGGATGTTGGGTCTGTCACAAAAGATGTACGTAGAGGAGGTGCTGAAGAGATTCAGCATGAAAAACTCCATAAGAAAATTAGTGCCCTTTAGACATGGCATTTACCTCTGTAAAAAGATGTATCTCAACACATCTGAGGAGATTGAATGTATGAGTAAGATCCCTTATGCTTCGATAATAAGGAACCTCACATATGCCATATTATGTACACAACTTGATATTGCACATGCTATGAGTGTCATGAGCAGATATCAATTGAATCTAAACGAATAGAATTGGACTTCTATGAAGTGTACCCTTAAGTACTTGAGAAGGACTAAGGATATATTTCTGATCTTTGGGATGGAGAACTCCCATGACCATCTGTCTTAGGTCTTAGGGCCTGAGCACTCTAGGAGGATTCGATGCAGGCCCGAACACATGCTGATGAGCTACTGGTTCGAGGCAAGCGTCTCCTCAAAGACTTTCGATGTCGTCAGTCGGGAGGAGGTTAAGGAGGCATTGGCACGGACAGATCATGCTGCGATGCGGGTAGATCGGACTGAGGAGCGCGCATCTCATCTGGAGGGCATCGTGAGAGACATGATGTAGACGCTCAGTGAGCATTTTAAAGTCATGGACTTCGAGGATATGTTGGCCCACATTCCAACTCAAGCTCTAGCTCCAACTCCAACTCCAACTCTGGCTCTGGCTCTAGCCCCGACTCCAGCTCCGACTCTAGCTCCAACTTTCAATGACGACGACGACGACGATGATGTAGATTTAGGAGATTTTTGATGTATTTTATTTCTTTAAACAAATATTATAATAAATTTTATTTAGTAATAAAATTTTAGTATTTTAGAATAATTTTTATATTTATTATATTTTTTTTATTATATATCTATATTTATTAGATAAAATATATAAAAAAATAAAAATTTTATTTTTTTAATTATTCAAGATCTACGGCAGTAATTTTATAACCGCTGTCATATCTATGCCAACCATTGCCATAGGTTCGATGTTAACCGCTACACTAGACCTATGACAGTGATTAAAAAATTATTACTATAGATTATCTATGGCAGTGGTAATATAACCGCTGCTATAGATATCCTATGGTAGCGGTTACATAACCGCTGCTATAGGTCGATCTATTATAGTGATTTATAAACCACTTTAATAGGCTATCTATGACAATGATTCTAACAACTGCTGTAACTATCGCTGCCATAGAGCTACGGTAATGGCCATAGTAGCAGCAGTTAGAAAACCACTGCCATAGTCTATGGCAGTAGTTTTTTGGGCTATGGTAGCAGTTACAAATCATTGTCGTAGCCCTTTTTTATAGTAGTGGCAATCGATCCAAGATCATTATCTAGTGATGATCAAAGACTTAGAAAAGCTTAAGAAGCTCGATGTCAAGTTAGATCAGGATGGATAGTTCATCATGATCTATCATAATTCTGCAGTCCTTGACTGATGAGTATGGGTAGTTCATCATGAGCTATCATATGCATAAATTGCAAAATATCTTGGCTGAGCTTATGAACATGCTGGTCATTGCTGAGCTTTCAATGAAAGGTTCTTAAGGCTTAGTACTTGCTGTGGAACAGACTTCTTCTAAGAGCAAGTCTTTTGAAAAGAAAAAGAAAACCGCAAAAAAGCAGAAGATGGAAGGTGGGAAGAAGAAGAAGGCAGAGCCGAAGAAGAAGACCACTGACAAAAAAATATTTTCATTGCAATACAGACAGCCATTGGAAGCAGAACTGCTCTCTATACCTGGCCAGCCTGAAGAACCAGAAGGAGATAGGTCCTTACGGAGATATGCTCATTATAGAATCTAATATTATGGTTTCTTCTACATCTAGTTGAGTGCTTGACTCTAGTTTGAGTGCTCACTTGTGCACTTCTATGTAGGATCTTAAGGAGAGCAGGAGGTTAAGGGATGGTAAGATGATCCTACACATCGAAAATGAAGCAAGAGTTGCTGCTATGATCATGAAAATCTATCCTCTTTGACTACCATCAATATTAGATTTAGTACTTAAGGACTATTTTTATGTGCCTGTAACAAGCAAAAATTTGATTTCTATTTTATGTTTAGCACAGCAAAGCTATGTAATTAGTTTTCTTAAGGACCATTGTAATATTCTTTGTTGATCCTAGTTTGATTTTGATGATAACAAAAGTATTTGAGTATAAATTATTAAATTACTAATGATGTTTGTGAGGATGTATAGTTGTAAATTTCAAGAGCTCATAAATTTCAAATATTTTCACTCATCCAAATGGAGATTCATCACTTATGATTTTAGAGAAGAAATTCTAGAATGGATACATCTTTCAAGAGGTTAAAATGAAGATTAAATCAAGACAAAAAAAGTAAATCTAGTCTATAAAGAAATTTATAGAAGAAAGGATCACAAACGGTCTTTGGCACGTATGGCAGGCAAACTGGGTCGACCCAGTCTGAGACTGAGCCGACCTAGTCTCAGTGGAAGCAAAAGATAGAAAGTATAGAAAAATAGTTTTTTAATACCCAAGGGACTGAGCCGACCCAGTTAGGACTAAGCCAATCCAATCAAAAAATAAGCTGACCGAGTAATCGTAATGGCTAGTTTTCTGCAGCTTTTTCAAATGATCATTTCTCCACTCCAATGGTTATTTCAAGGCTTCCAATGGCTAGAATTGATCCTAAAGCTATCACATAGTGTATAAAAGGCTAGAGAAATATTTAGAAAGGATGATTAAGGGATTTTAAAGAAAAAATATTTTAGATTTGAGTGAAATTCATTACACATCAAAAGAACAGAAAAAAGAGAGGAACCAAGTATTGATTTTAAAGGGCTTTCAAGGGCAATCTTCACCATCATCTCTAGCATCCTCTCGAGCTTCAAAGAAGAGTGTTCAAGCTTCAAAAGAGCCAATCAATCAACCTCTTCTTGGCGCATCAAAAGAGTTTATTTATAGTTTTTCGTTTTATGCTAAAATTACTTATCTTTGTATTTTGATTTGTTTACAAGTTTCTTTGGGGGAAAGAAACTTGAGGTGAAGGCTCGTCCAAGCTAGGAATTGGACATTGTATAGGTTTTGATTGGTGAGCCTGAAAAACCAACTAGATTGATAGTGAGCCCAAAAAACTATCAATGTAAGGTTGTTGTTGGTGATCCAAAAAACCAACTGGATTGATAGTGAGCCTAAAAAACTATTAGTGTAAGGTTATGGTTGGTGATCCTAGAAAATCAACTAGGTTTGTTTGTGATCCTAGGTTAAAATAAACATACTATATTCAAGAGATTATAGTAAAATTCTCAAAGAGCTCTTGGAGAGTGGATGTAGGTGCAAGAGTGCACCGAACCACTATAAATTATTTTATGTTTGCGTTGTGCCTTTTCTCTCTTATCTTGCATACTTTCAATTTTTGCTTAGCTTGATTAAATTCTTGCATAGCCCTAATTATATCATGATTCCGCTATTGCTTGCATTATATACATCTCAAATACACAACTTAGCTTAAATAGAAGCACATACTTGCTTAAACTTTAATTTGATTTAAATTTTTCTTAAACAACCCAATTCACCCCCCCTCTTGGGTTGCTACATTTTTAGGCAACAAGTGGTATCAGAGCAGATGCTCTAATATTATTTGTTGACCTAGTGATTTTGAGTCAAAGATTATGGCATCCCAAATAGAATTTTTGTTTAATGAAGGATATTCTATAGATAGACCTCCACTATTAAATAGATCAAATTATATATATTGAAAAGCTAGAATGAAAATATTCATACAATCACATGATTGTAATTTATGGAAGATTATAATCAATGATCTATACACGCACAATGCATTATTTGATGATGAAGAAACAATCCAACTAAATGCTAAGGCCTTAAATATACTTTATTGTTTATTAGATATAAATGAGTTCAATCTAATTTCTTTTTGTATTTCAGCAAATAAAGTTTGAGAGAAATTAGAAATGACTTATGGGAGAAAAAATCAAAATAAAATATCAAGCTCCCATAAAGAGAATTAAGCTCACCCCAACCTATGCCTCAATGCTCATATGGATGAAAAGAAGAAGAAGAAGAAAAAGAAACACAAAAGAAAGAATGCTTTGACTAAGGGAGAGCAAGGAAAAGAATAGAAAAATGAGAAAGAGCAAGAAGGTATCCTCAATCTTTGCTTCATGGCTAATGAAAATGAGGTCAATCTTAAAAATTCTTCCAACTTTACATTCGATGAATTATATGAAGCCTTTAATGACTTAATGGATGAATTTATGAAATTAAGACTAGAAAATAAGGAGCTCAAAAAGTCTAATCTTCTTTTAGTTGATGAAAAGAGTAAGCTCTTATTAGAAAAAGAAGATATTTTAAGAGAAAAAGATACTTTGACTAAAGATAAAGAAATATACCTCCAATCTAAAAAATCTTTAGTTGAAGAATATGTTAAGCTGAATAAGGAGCTTAAAAATTTAAATTTATCTTTATATGAAGAAAAGAATAAGATTTTGATGGATAAAGGTAATCTTTGGAAAGAAAAAAAAATGTTAGATGAAGAATAAGAAATTCTTTTGAAATCTAAAAAATCTCTAATGGATGAAAATGATAAATTTAGAAAAAAAATTAAAACATTAAAGCTAATTGCCGAAAAGTTTACATTTAGTTATGAAAAGCTTCAATTAATATTGAAAAGTCAAAAATTTGTTTTCCACAAAGCTGAAATTGATTTTAATTCTCTAGAAAAATAAAAATTTGTTAAGATATGTTTGGAAGACGTTTATCTAAAGATAATTCCATAGTTTGTTTCAAATATAACAAAGTAGGCCACAAAATTTTTGAATGTAATATTATTAAAAATGGTCATACTTTGGTTAAACAAATTTAGGTTCCAAAAAGAACCATATCCTCTAACCCTAATGGACCCAAGATGGCTTGGGTACCAAAAATTAGAAAATGATTTTTGCAGGTATGCCAAGCATCTAAGGGCATGAAAAGAGTTAATTCTTAAAAATGGATGCTTTGGATGGATGGGTGATGGTATTTGTAAAAGCTAAACTTACTCTCGCATCATACCATCTTGATTGTTAAATTTACTTAGGTTAAATGATTGATTTTGATGATTTATTTATGCTTATAATGATCGCACTCAATAATTTTAATGACTTGATTTGCAATAATTTTGCTCTAATGCTTGAATGTATTGATCACTATGCTTTTTATACCATACATTATAAAATGCCTTGTGAGCATAATTCTTTTTAACTCAGTCAGTTCTCTTAGTTCTCCATATTATGCTTTATTGAGAAACATAAATTGAGAATGAGCTTGATTGTATAAGAAATTATTTATGTGCAAATCTTACAAATTAAATTTTGATATTTTCATACGATATCTAACTCTCAAAATTTATAAAAAAAAAATTACATGAACTAAGAATATCAAGATAAGATATTTGGTCATAAAAGATTGTGTGCTTGATGTTGTTGATTTGCATAGCAACTTAGCTTGACTCTTAAGGATTTTTAAAATTTCCTAGTTGAACCAAAATTCAAAGAGTTATTATCTAGTGTCCTCTTGAGTTGATCGAAACAAACTCCCACTTGACCTTTAAAGCCAATTGGCTATAAATCTAAGTTCCATTCTTCTCAAGGTGGGCTTCGATCGTTCTGTTGGTCCCAACGGCTTTTGTAAGCAGAATTCCCGGCCGCATTGTCTGCGGAGTGACATCTCTACCTCAATGTATCCTTCTCGAGGGTATCACGTATGAGGTGTATTATCGATCGATTGTGCTTAGATTTTGGTGAACCTCGGCTCCTTAGCCAAGGCTATGCACCATTATTGTCGCAGTACAGAGAATTGGCATCTGATGCATCACTCGATTTCTATACGGTAAACTCTGTACTAAGAATGCCTCCTTTGCAGCTTCTGATGCAGCATATATTCTGCTTCCTTGGTGGAATCTGCTATACCTGTCACCTTAAACTTTCTAACTGATAGCTCCCACCACTTGCCACACAAACAGACTCCTGGAGATATCGACTTTATCATCTACATCGGACATAAAATTCGAGTTTGTATACCTGAACTATGGAGTTCTCCGTTACCAAAACCAACAATATCCTTAGTTCTTCTCAATACTTAAGGATAACATCACAGAAAGTTAGTGTTCTTCACTAGATTCAGCCTGATATCTACTCATTGACACTACAGCATGGCTTATCAGGTCGTGTACATAACATGGCATACCGTCGAGGCTCCTTATTGCTGTGAAGCCATAAGGATCCATACTCATAGCGTTCGTTATGCTTCCTCATGTGTGATAGGGCCACATCTTTGGAAAAATGAATCCATGTCGAAGTACCAGAACCTCCCTCCTTAGAGTTTTTCAGCTAAACCTCTTGCACTTCTTCTATGCTACATCTTCTGTTGAAAGTCCTAGCATCCTATCCGTCTATCTCTAAACATTAATTTTCTAGAATAAAGGATGCTCAACCTAGATTCTTCATGGAGGGAATTCTTTAAATAACCACATTTTAAACTATCGCAACATGAGCAATATTTTCAATAAGAGGACGATATCATCTACTACAATATTGAGGAAGACAACAGTGCTCCCACTAATCTTTTTGAGACACAGGCTCCTCTTCCATTCTAATGAAATCAAATAATTATCACATTATTAAATGAGTATTCCAGCTCCAAGATGCTTGCTTAAGCCATATATGACCTTTGCAGCTTCATACCTTGTGATCATCATCACTGGAGTGAAAACCTATACAGCCTTTTATTCCATATAGATACTTCCTCCAGATATCCATTTAAGAATGCTGTTTTCACTCCATTGCCAAATCATAATCGATAGAACTCACAGCAAGCATGTGCGGATGGATTTAAGCAAGCACTGCAAAAAGTATTCTATAGTCAATGCTTTATGTACTATAACCTTGCCACTAATTCTAGTTGAATGTTTTTTTTTCTCCACATTTTCATCTATATCAATCTTTCTTTATGAGATCCTTTTTACATCCATATACTTATACCTTATGGTGATCTACCGAAGGTCCAGGACTTAGTTGATCACGAGCAATCACTTCATTGATCTCTAACCATTTCTCGAGAGTCATATCCGATTATCGCTTCGTTATAGGGTTTGGATCATTACGCATGAACCCCATTACGTACAAGGAACATTCCTCTACTTTCCTCTAAAATAGGTACCTAAGTTACCTCTAGAGTGGAAAATCCATTTTGATCTATAAGGTGGGAGGACAAGTATGATTGGTATTCGGCTCTCAACCTGATTTGGTTCCATTTTGTCCTTACGAACTCTTGCTCTTGATGAGACTTTCTCATTCGAGCTTCGATTGTTTCCATGCTGCTATCTTGTATAAAACTATTTTTCAAGGAAGAGGCATGTCGACTCAACAATCAGCATATGTGATCTTCTTAAAATGATAGAAATAATATCTAATGACTCTTAGGATATCCTAAAATCAGCTCTAAGAAAGGCCTAAAGTCTAACTTAGTCGCGTTGTTCTTTGACATGACAAGCCGGACGAACCCCCAAATTTCGAGATGACCAGAACTTGGTTTCTTTACCATGCCATATCTCATACGGGATTGGTAGATGTGTTTAAAGTGAATCCTAGTTCAGTAAGTGATATTTTCAGTTAACAAGTACAGTATCCCGAAAGAAATCAAGGCAAGGTCTGTGGAAGCTCATCATAGGATCAGGACTGCATATATAATAGGTCCTGTTCCTCCACTTCGTGAAACCCCGCATTGAGTTATGATGTTCTAGGACGCATCCATTTGAGAGACATAACAATTTTTCTTAATAGTCCAAGAAATTTTTGACTAACGATATTCACCCTTGATCTGATGAAGAAACCTTACATGGATTTTCTAGTTTCATTTTTCTACTTCATGGTGTCTGATTTCTATGAACTTTCAAAAGGCTTCGGACTTTGTCTCATAAGATACACATAACCCATACCTAGATAAACTCATCATAAAAAGTTATGAAGTAAAAAAGCGTTGACCTCTAGTCTACTAGACCACCTTATCAAATTGGGCTCGCACGCGATCAGTATGTACCACAAAAGAGAGATCAGTCGCGCCTTCCTCATGTCCTAAAAAAGGGAGTTAGTCATTTGCCATGAGACACAGATTTCACAATTGAAATATGACTCGAAAAGTGCAATAGTTCAATAGTCCGTATTTTCTCTTCAATTTTGTTAACACCTATCTCTGCACCTATAATGACCTATGCTTAGGTGCCATAGATACTATTTCGATTTGGACTATCCTTAGGTCTATTCTATGATTACATTTTTGGCTCATATTTAAAAATAGTTACATCAATATGTAACTAGGTAGAAAGTACTCGTTAATAAGAAACACATTGCAATTTTATTTTCTTCATAAAGAAATGTATAATGGTCTTAGAAAACTAATTACATAAGCCTTCTAATGCCAGGCAGAAATCAAAAATAAATTTCCTGACTTCTTGTCAGGCACTGAAAATAACAGTCTTTAACCCTACTAAGTCTAAACATTTAGATGGTAGTTCGAAGAAAGGTATATTACTTCAGCCGACCATGTCAGCAATCTGCTCTTGCATTTGTCATGTGGTAGGATCATCTCACATCCCTCGCTCCTGCTACCTTTCAGACCCTACGTAGAAAGTACAGAAATAGCACTAGAACCAAGAGTCAAGCACCCAACTGGATGTTGAAAGAAACCATAAGGTTAGACTCTCAATAACAGGCATACCTCCAGAAGGACCTGTTCCTTCTTATTCTTTTAGGTGGCCAGGTAAGTAGGGCAGTTCTCGCTTTTCAATGTCATTCATTGTTCAATGAAAATATTTTTCTTTCAACGTCTTCTTCTTTAGCTCTGCCTTTTCTTCTTTCTCTTCACTTTGCTTTTCATCAGACTTTTCTCTCCAAAAAGACTTTCTCTTGAAAAAATCATTCCATAGCAAGCAGAGCCTTAGAACCTTTCATGGAAAGCTCAGCTTTAACCAGCATGTTGCATAAGTTAGGCCAAGAGAAATTTTGAAGTTATGCATATGTAGTTCATGATGAACTACGCCATATCATCAGTCAAAGATGACAGATAGTATCAATTCTATCAGATCCAATCTAAACTTGACTCCGAGCTTCTCAAGCTCTTCCAATTCTTTGATCATCATTACAGAAATGCATCATTGACTGACTGCCGTCATCACCATCTTAGCCTGAATAGTCTGTTGTGTACTTGATATTGGCTGGCAGGATCGATTCACCACAGGGACATCTCTTGCAGGTGAGCGCAACCACTTTGAAGACAGTCCTGTAATCTTCAGTTGGGCTGAAGTTTTCAAGACATGCGACCCCAAAACTGTAGTATCTGGCCTGTTATCCTTTCATCCAGTCCACTTTCAAGAGATGCTCTTCTGGTCAGCGGGATGGACGAAGTGGTAGGTGGGAGGTCCTGGTCTCAAATAATTGAAGTTAACTTCTTCGAAATCCAAAATAATTTTGAAAGTTTTATGAGCCAATCTTGTAAATTGGCTCTGATTCAGTCCATGCGGTGTCCAGGATTCAGTGCTAGTGGGTTGATTGCAAATTGTTTGTAAAGAGAGTCAAGATTTTAGTTCAGCATATTATAATTAAGACTAAGACCAATTTATTTGAAAGTTTTATTTTTAAATAAATTAGGGCTCTTACTTATTTTCTGAATCCACTAGACTCCTCTATGAGATGGCAAAAATCTCATAGATTAATGATTTTTAGTGGATGGTGCGCGTCCACAACGTGCTCATTCGACCGTCACTCTAACATTATGCCTGAATCGGTTAGCGACAATGAGTGAAACAACTCTTGTTCAATATTCTTCAATCATGGTGGGACACCCAAAGCTTGATCTCTAATTCATGATATCTCCACCAGCCGAAGTATTCGATCTACTCCTATAGTACAATCAGGCCGCGAGCCATTTGCACAGTTGGATTTCTAACATAGTCTCACTGATCCAAAATATGAGCGCGCAAATCCATCCTCCAGTGCCGTGAGCATCCAATGCCTATAGATATGTTGGCATCTTTTTGTGCAAGTAAAACCACTGTAATACAAACGAACAATCAACCTGAAAGGGCTGCGGCTACACTCCTACAATGGTGGATAGAATTACATAATCTTTCTTAGGCGAAGATTTGATTTAGGTTCCTCATAAACTAGACATTGACATAGTCATAACGCTATTATGACTAACCTAAGTGGGCAATCGTTAGGCCAGAATTATTGACCACACATCAGATCAAATCAGCATTGAGCCAACAAACAATGGCCAGATAGGTGAGATACAAAGTGGAAGGATAATGCATTAACTTAGAATAGCATTAAGTCGAGTAGCTTCCAACTAAACGATCGATCGATATCCGCAGACTTACATTAGAAACCACCAAATTATTTGAGTCAGAACGCAATCGGATTTAGCCTACAATCCAGACTCTAACCATGAGCCTAATTAGGTCTAGCTTGATCGATCAGCTCATCGTGACTCAGATCTTGATCTCAACTTAATCTGATTAGGACTGATAAGTTGTTAAAGCACTTTGAATGCCCACTCTAACCAACTCTTGATTGTTTTGGATCAACCACATTAGCCTAATTGAGCTACCAAAGCCTGAACCACCAATTTTATTGAATATTGTGTCATTAGGATCTATGAAATTCTTCAATTTTAAGTATTAATAGTCAATATTTTATAATCTTGAATTCTTAATAAGTTTAGGGTTCACAAACAAACAATTGTAATAAAATCTTAGGATTTAGATCTAGATTCTTGCAGAAAGTAAGTTCTTGATTTCTTGATTAAGGACGAATTGCACACGCCCTAACACACATCATCAAGAACATTCCCATTCAATGGAGGAGAGCGGCATTTAAATCTACTTGTTTCTTGACTCCAAGCGCTAAGGGAAGCCTTGATTCAGAAATAGTAATGTCTACAAAACTACTTAAATTTACATCAATATTATCTCCATATATAAAAGATTGATCCTAACTTAATACAATATTTTGCATACATCTCATGTATCATATTCATGCATATTTTTTATATCTAAATTATCTCATAATTATTCTAAAAAAAATTAGATTTAAAGATCACATCAAAATAAATTCAATCTAGATTAATTATGTTAGAGCTATTCTACAAAACTAGTCTAATCATGCATGATCATATTCATATGAATCTAAAAATTAAATAATTTATTTTTTATTTTTTAAATCTTATTAATATATATCATCAAAAAAAATGAAAAAATAAATAGATTTAAAATGTATAATTTATTAAAATTAATAATCATGATATGCAGACTATTTATAGAAAACTATCTAATTTTACAATAGTCATGCATATATGTTAGACTAATCTATATATTTAAATTAATTAATTATATTAATTTTAGTCTAATATCACTTGATATGATATTAATAATTATTAATTTTAGATAAAAATAAAAAAAAATAGATCTATAATAATATTATACAAACTGGCTTGATACTAGTGAAGGAAAATCTTGATCTTCTGGATCAGGTTCTTCAGATCTGATCGATTAGAAAGATATTCAAAAAAATTTTCTCATATATCTAGATAGATCTAAGATATTTAGATCTAATTTTATAGATCTAATAAATAAAATAAAAATAAAAATTAAATAAATCTAATTTAATTTATACCTTATGTTATAATCTGATTATCCTTGATGATCCGTGTTGATTTAAGGTTTGAATCTAGCCATGCAAGCGCCTGCCTCTACTGTATCTACTCAGGCTAGGATCTAGAGATCTTCTCCTTCTTTATCACCTCTCCAAAATTAGATCTGAATCTAATTTAGAGGAATCTTCAAAACTCCTTTGAAGATGTGTTTCTCCTTGCAGCAGTGCTGCCTTCTCCTTTCTCGTCAGCTTTTCTTGCCTGGATCCACCAAACTGGAGCCCAACTTCCTTGGCATGGAGAGAGAGAGAGAGGATTAGAGATGGCATGGAGGAGGAGACGGGGTAGCCTTGGGCATGGTAAGAGAAAAACTCTATTAAAAAGTTGGGCAGAAGGGTTTTATATAGACCCTACACTGGCCATGCAGTGCCATATCATCCGACCAATCACATGCTTCATGCAATCAGATCTAAATTGATTGATGGGATGACATCACTGATCAATCAAATGAGAGCTCCCTCTAATTCATCCTTAGATGGCCCCAAGACTGGTCAAAGTCTATAGCTAGGTCACTAAGTAGAATCCAAGAAGCAACCTAGAGTCCCATCCGTATGGGACTCCAGGATCCCTATCCATAGCACATGCCTTCCCTAGGCATGCCACCCCCTTTTTCCAAATTCTAGCTAAGGGACAACTCTCTATTTGCTCTCCAATAGTGCATGACACATGGCAGATGTCTAAGTGTCAAAGGTCAACGTTTGACCAAAGTCAAAGGATAAGAATTAGCAGTATTATGAAAATGATAGTGTTGTCTCAAATTATCTTATAAATTAGACTAACCCTTTTTTATTTGGACAAGCTCCATCAGACCAAGTAAAGATACTGAGTGAGACAAAACTCATTTGGCTCAGTCGAGAAATTTTTAATGATAATAAAAGAGAACGTTAGGCTCAATTATGTCTTGCAGATTTTTCTTGAACTAATTGATCTAATTCAAATCAATTGAACTGGTTAGTTCAATTGATGATATCTAGATCCAAACCCTTATTGTGTGGACTAGTTAGTTCAGTTCTATATGAGTAATGGATATATATGATCTCATATCATCGAACATCATCGAAACTCCTTTCGAATGGATCAAACTCTTCTAATTTAGACAATTAGAATGATCGATCATCCAAATCATTCTAATTGCTCCCAAAATCTCCCATGTACACCTAGAGTATATGTGGAACCCATCAAAACTAAAATGAACCTCTTGGTGAGCTACTTGTTGTGATTAAGTTCTTCTATCTTGAGCCCCGATCAGATAGATTAAGGTGAACTCATAATTAGTAGAACTCGCAAACCCTAATTTCTATCATATGATTTAATCATTCGATTCAAGTCTTGATAGTGAAAACCTTAATAGAAACTTCTTTCTATTTATTTCACTCTGCCATAGCCATGGCTTATGGACTTGATTCTCATGATCATCATAGGGCTACCCTCATCCACGAGTAGATAGATTCTCTCTTGGTGCAATCCAATTCCTACAATGAACTGCTATAGCCAACATACACCTCAGGGTTTCGAAGGCTAGCGATCGAGTCAGTGTAGTCAAACTATAAACCCTCAAGTAATTGCCAGCCACCTCAGGTCAAAGAACCAGACCACACTACTACAGCTTCGAGCAGTCATCGAACAGAAGTAGACTCTTATGACTGCTCGAGTGGTCACGCTCAGTTGCCCTATTCTCTAATGAGTACCTGTACTCTTGCTCCGTGCTCTACACCGTAGACTCAAATTATCTACTATAAAGAAGCGATTGTATACCAATCTTTTGGATCACTCACCATCCTCATGATGATCCTACGTCGAAAGCATTTTATAATTAATAATGAAAATCTTTATCTTAAATTTTAACCTTTGAAAATAAGAATTATTATTACCATTAACTCAAGGATGTATCACAGAAAACTAAATACATATTTATATAAAAATAATAAATTTTATTATTTATAGTAAAATTATAATTTTGCCCTTAGAAGTGTATTACAAGTGTCAGCCAATTCTGGCTTCTAGGGCACACATATCTAACAGCCCCAAGGCTACCCCTCTCCCTCCTCCATGCCATCTTCTAGTCCTCTCCCTCCTCTCTACACCCAAGAAATAATTTGGGCTCTAGTTGGTGTGACCAAGCAAGAGAAAGGTGACGAAGAAGGAAGAAGGCAACACTGCTGCAAGAATGATTCCAGATCTTCAAAAGAATTTGAAATCCTCTAAATCAGATTCAACTTGATATTTTGGAGAGGTATAAAGAAGAATAGATCTTCAGATCTAACCCAAGTATACCGGTAGAGCCATGGCGCTGGTCGCTAGATCCAAACTTCAACATATCAGCAAATCATCATAGATAATATATTTACCCAACAAAACAAAATTAAATCAAATTTAAATTTTTTTATTTTATTTTATTAGATCTATAAAATTCATATTCTAAAAATATCCTCAGAATCTAATCTAATTCAAAAAGAAAAATTTTAAAATATCTCTCTTTGATCACTCAGATCTGAACGAATCTGAACCTGGGAAATCAGGATTTCTCCTTCAACTGATATTAGAGTCAGATCTAATAAATTATTTTAGATATATTTTATTTAATTTTAATCTATATAGATAATTTTAGATATCACATGAGATATGATTAGATTTTGAAATTAAAAAAATTAAAATTAAATAATATAATCTAAGTTTACAAGAGCATTAACTAGTTGTAAAAATAGAACTATTTTATACATAATCTTGCATTTCATAATTTAATTTAATAAGTATAATTTTAGATCTATTTATTAATATTTTTGAGTTTATAAATATTATAATAAGATCACAAAAATAGTAAATAAAATTATTTAATTTTTGGATCATATGAGATTGATGAATGCATGTTTTAACTAGATGTAGAAGTTCTACATAATTATTTAGATTAGAATTTAATTTGATGTGATCAATTAAATTTAATTTTTAGATGAATTTATTAAGATAATTTTAGATCACAAAATATGCAGATATATACATGAGATGTAGGCAAAATATGTATAAATGTTAGATCAATTTTTATATGAGATATATATGTAGATCTAAACTAGTTTGTAGATTTATTATTTCTGATTAAGCATTTCCCTATAGCCATTCTAATATAAGAACAAAGTAGGATTTAAATGCCCTCTCCTTCCATTTGATGAGATTTTTTATGATGTGTAGGGGTGTTGCACTTCATCCTTAATCAAAAATCAAGAACTACTTTCTGCAAATCCTAAATTCTGAAATCTAGTATTTTATATTACATTTTGTTTGTGAACCCTGAACTTAATTAAGAATTAAATTAATAAAATATTGTTAATCTAAATTGATAAATTTCAAATCTAAGACATATGTCATGAAAATTGGATTAGTTGGATAGCTCAATTAGTCTAAGCGGTTGAATCAAAACTAAATCCAAGAGTTGGTTATGATGGGATCAA
>QRFJ01001251.1:95031-139314 GCA_006176705.1 Cocos nucifera | reverse complement strand
ATAGTGCTTAAATTGATCAGTCTAATAGGATTAAGTCTGAGTCAAGATCAAGTCACGTGAGTGATCGATCAAGCGACCTAATTAGGCTCAGTGGTTAGAGTCTGGATTGTAGGCTAATCCGATTGGTTCTGACTTAATAATTTGGTGTCTAAGATAAGTTTGGCGGATACGATCGATTGGTTTTTAATTGGAAGCTACTCGACTTGAATGCGTTCTTGTCAAGTTAATGGCATATCCCTTCCACTGGTCTCACTTATCTGGCCATATTTATTAGCTCAATCCTGATCTGAGGTGGTCAATAATTCGAGCTAACTGATGCCACTAGGTTAGTCATAATAGTTATGACTATGTCAAGTCTAGTTTAGTGAGACCTAAATCAAATCTCCCTAAGAAAAGATTAAGTCTAATATCTATCACCATTGTAGATATGCGAGCCCTTTCTAGGGTTGATTGTTCTCGATTGGTTATAGTGGTTCAATTGCACCAAAAAGATGCAACCATATCTATTAGGCATTGGATGCTACAGGCTAGAGGATGGATTGGGCTCAATATTTTGGATACAGTGAGAGACTCAATGAGAAATCCAATCTATGCAAATGGTGGGCCTGACTTAACTAAGGAGTATATCAATATTTCGAGCATGGTGAGATTCATGAATTAGAGATCAAGTTTGGGTGCACCGTGATTAGAAAATCATTGAACAAGAGTTGTTCACTCATTAGCTAACCCATCAGCAATAACTGTTAGATGAGGTCATGAGTCAGTTGGTGGGATCGCACCATCCACTAAAAATCATTAATCATGATGATTTTTGCATCTCTATAGAGGGAGTGTAGGGATCCAAGAAAATAGTAAAAGCTAATTTATTTAAAAATAAAACTCTTAAATAAATTGGTCAAGTCTTAATTATAATATCTGACTAGAAAATTTGACTCTCTATACAAAAATGTCTGCATCCAACCCACTAGCACGTATCCTGGACACCCATGGACTGATCGAACCTAATTACAAGGATTGACTCCAAAACTTTAAAATTATTTTGGATTTCGAGAAGTTAACTTATATATTGGACCAGGACCCTCCCACTTTACCAGCTCGTCCATCCACTGAATAGAAAGCATCTCTTGAAAAGTGGACGGACGAAGATAACAAGGTCAGATACTACATGTTGGGCTCGATGTCTGAAAACTTCAGCACCAACTTGAAGATATCAAGGCTGTCCGTCAAATATTGGCTCACCTGCAAGAGATGCTTGGTGAATAAAATCATGCAGCCAAGTATCAAGTTACTAAACAACTATTCAAGGCTAAAATGCGTGATGGGCAGTCAGTCTAAGATCATTATCTGATGATGATCAAGAACTTAGAAGAGCTTGAGAAGCTCAGAGTGAAGTTGGATATGGATCTGCAGAATGATATAATTCTACAATCCTTGACTGATGTATATGGATAGTTCATCATGAACTACCATATGCATAAACTTCAAAATTCCCTAGCCGAACTTATGAACATGCTGGTTACTACTGAGCTTTCCATGAAAGATTCTAAAGGCTCGGTGCTTGCTATGGAATGGACTTCTTTCAAAAGAAAGTCTTTTGGAAAGAAGAAGAAGTCTGTGAAAAAGCAGAAGGTGGAAGGAGGAAAGAAGAAAAAGGCAGAGCTAAAGAAGAAGGTCGCTGACAAAGAAAAGTATTTTTATTGCAACAATGATGGCCACTGGAAGCGAAACTATCCTACTTACCTGGCCACCCTAAATAATAAGGAGGCAGGTCCTTCTGAAGGTATGCTTGTTATTGAGTCTAACCTTACGGTTTCTTCTACATCCAGTTGGGTGCTTGACTTTGGTTCTAGTACTCATTTATGCACTTTTATGCAGGATCTTGAGGATAGCAGGAGGCTGAGGGATGGTGAGATGATCCTACACATCGAAAATGAAGCAAGAATTGCTGTCATGGTCGTGGGAACATATCCTTTTTGAATACCATCTAGTTTAGACTTAGTATTAAAAGACTGTTATTCTATGCCTGCAGCAAGAAGAAATTTAATTTTTGTTTCATGCCTAGCATTAGAAGGCTATATAATTAGTTTTCTTAAGGACCATTGTAACATTCTTTATGAAAGAAATAAAATTGCAAATGATTTTCTTATTAACGATCTTTACCAGTTACATATTGATGTATCTATTTTTAATATTGAGCAAAAAATGAATGCCATGAAATGACCTAGGGATAGTCCAAATGATAGGTATCTATGGCACCTAAGACTAGGTCATATAGCAGAAGATAGGGTTAACAAATTGAAGAAAATAGGGCTATTGAACCTGTTGACTTTCGAGTCATATCCAATTTGTGAATCTTGTCTTCATGGCAAAATGACTAAACTCCCTTTTATAGGACATGAAGAAAGGGCCACGGATCTTCTTGTCCTAGTACATACTGATGCGTGCGGCCCATTTGATGTACCGACTAGAGGCAACTTTGTTTACTTCATAATCTTTACTGATGATTTATCTAGGTATGGGTATGTGTATCTTATGAGACACAAGTCTGAAGCTTTTGAAAAGTTCATGAAATTCAGACAAGAAGTAGAAAAATAAACTGGAAAATCCATTAAGGTTTTTCAATCAGATCGAGGAGGTGAATATCTTAGTCAAAAATTTCTGAACTATCTTAAGAAAAATGGCATAGTCTCTCAATGGACTGCATCTAGAACACCTCAACTCAATGGGGTTTCAAAACGAAAGAACCAGACCCTATTATATATGGTCCTATCCATGATGAGCTTCACAAACCTTCTTGATTTTCTTTGGGGATACTGTTTGTTAACTGTAATATACTTACTGAACAGGGTTCCTTTTAAAACAATTCCTACCATAATGTATGAGATATGGCATGGTAAGAAACCAAGTTTGAGTCATCTCAGAATTTGGGGTTGTCCGGCTTATGTCAAAAGACAACAAACGGACAAGTTAGACTTTAGGTCCTTTAGAGCTCGATTTATAGGATATCCTAAAGAGTCAATAGGATATTATTTCTATATTTTAGAAGATCACAATGTGATTGTGAGTCGACATGCCATCTTTCTTGAAAAATAGTTTATTCAAGATAGCGGCATTGGAAATCAGATCAAGCTCGATGAGAAAGTCTCACAAGAGCAACGAGCTAAGGATCAAATAGAACCAAATCAGGTTGAGCCAATACAATCATTACCTCCTCCACCTTATAGATCAAAAAGGATTTTCCACCCCCTGAGAGGTACTTAGGTACCATTTTAGAGGAAATAGAGGAAATGTTCCTCATAGGTAATGGGGTTCATGGTGATGATCCCAAAACCTATAACGAGGCGATATCGAATATCGACTCCGAGAATGGTTAGAGATAATGAAATTAGAAATTGACTCGATGCACTCAAATCAAGTTTGGACCTTGGTAGATCCACCAGAAGGTATAGTACCTATTGGGTGTAAATGGATCTACAAGAGAAAGATTGGTGCGGATGAAAATATGGAGACATTCAAAGCTAGACTAGTGGCAAAAAGTTATAGTCAGCACAAAGGCACTGACTATCAGGATACTTTTTTGCCAGTAGCTATGCTAAAATTCATTCACACATTGCTTGCTATTGTAGCCTATTTTGATTATGAAATATGGCAAATGGACATGAAAACGGCATTCTTAAATGGATATCTTGAGGAAGACATCTATATGGAACAGTCGCTAGGTTTCACATCTAGTGATACTAATCACAAGATATGCAAGCTGCAAAGGTCCATATATGGACTTAAGCAAGCATCTCGGAGCTAGAATACTCATTTCAATGATGTGATCGAATTGTTTGGTTTCATCAAGAATGAGGAGAAACCATGTGTCTTCAAAAAGGTCAGTGGGAGCACTATTATCTTTCTCATATTGTACATGGATGATATCCTCCTTATTGGGAATGATATTCCCATATTGACCATAGTTGAAATATGGTTATCTAAAGAATTCTTTATGAAAGACCTAGGAGAAGCATCCTTTATTCTAGGAATTAAGATCTATAGAGATAGACCGAATAGGATGCTAGGACTTTCACAGAAAATGTACATAGAGAAAGTGCTAAAGAGGTTTAGCATGAAAAACTCTAAGAGGAGATTAGTACCCTTCAGACATGGTATTTATCTTTCCAAGAAGATGTGCCCTAGCACACCTGAGGAAATAAAATGCATAAGCAAGATCCCTTATGCTTCAGCAATAGGGAGCCTTATGTATGCCATGTTATATACACGACCTGATATAGCCCATGTTGTGAGTGTCACAAGCAGATATCAGTCAAATTCAGGTGAAGAACACTGGACTTCTGTGAAATATATCCTTCGGTACTTGAGAAGAACTAAGGATTTATTGTTGGTCTTTGGTAATAGAGAACTCCAAATCCAAGGATTTACAGACTCGGATTTCATGTCCGATGTAGATGATCGAAAGTCGATATTTGAAAGTTTATTTGTATATAATGGTGGAGCTGTCAGTTGAAGAAGTTTCAAGTAGACTGTGATAGTAGATTCTACCATGGAAGCAGAATATATTACTGCATCAAAAGCTATGAAGAAGGTATTCTGGTATAAGAAGTTTGCCATAGAGATCGGGGTGATGCCATCAGATGCCATTCCTCTATACTGCGATAACAATGATGCCATAGCCTTTGCTAAGGAGCTGAGGTCTCACCAAAAATCCAAGCACATCGAGCGGTGATACCACCTCATCCACGATTACCTCAAAAAGGGTTATGTCAAGGTCAAGAAAGTCGACTCCACAGACAATGCGGCAGACCCACTTATAAAGTTGTTGGGCTAGCAGAAGATCGAAGCCCATCTTGAGAAGATGGGACTTATATTTGTAGCCAATTGACTTTAGGTTAAGTGAAAGTTTGTTTGATATGTATACCCTAGAAGCCAGAATTGGCTGACACTTGTAATACACTTCTAGGGGCAAAATTATAATTCTAACTATAAATAATAAAATGAGTTATTTTCTATCATAAATGTGTATTTAGTGTCTGTGATATATCCCTTGAGTTAATGGTAATGATAATTCTTATTTTCAAGAGTTAAAAATTTAAGACAAGAATTTTCATTATTAACTCATAAAGTGCTTCCGATCGTAGGATCATCATGAGGATGGTGAGTAATCCAGAAGGTTGATGTATAATTGCTTCTTTAAAGTAGATAAGTCTTAAGTCTATGGTGTAGAGACATCAGAGCGAGAGTACAGGTACTCGTTAGAGAACGAGGGCACTGAGCATGATCACCTCGAGCAGTCATAAGAAAGTCTACCTTCTCATCGATGACTGGCTCGAAACTACAGTGGTGTGTCTAGTTCTTTAATCTGAGGTGCATCAGTAGTTCATCTTGAAAGTGTTATAGTTTGACTACACCATGACTCGATCTCCTAGCCATTCGGATCCTGAGGTGTATGTTGGCTATAGCATGTTCATTATAGGAATTGGATTGCACCAAGAGGGAATCTATCTACCTTGGTGGATGAGGAGCAGCCCTATGATAATCATGAGAATCAAGTCCTTAAGCCCATGGCCATGGCAGAGTGAAATAATAGAAAGAGTTTCTATTAAGGTTTTCACATCAAACTTGAATCAAATGATTACATCATATGACAAAAATTAGGGTTTGATGAGTTCACCTTAACCCTAATCTGATTGGGGCTCAAGATAGAAGAACTTAATCACACAAGTAGCTACACTGAGAGGTTCATTTTTAGTTTTGATGGGTTGCCATCATATACTGCTAGGTGTCACTGGTGGATTTTGGGAGCAATTAGAATGGTTTGAATGATCAATCATTCTAGTTGTATGAATTAGAATAAGTTTTGATCCATCGGAAGGTGTTTTGATGATGTCGACGATAGAGATTATGACATATCCCATTACTATATAGAACTGAATCTAACTAGATCATACAAATAAGGGTTTAGATCTGGATATCATCAATTGGACTAAACTAGTTCAATTGATTAGAATAAGATTCAATTAGGTTTAAGAAAATCATGCTAGCACACGATTGAGCCTAACGTTCTCCTTCACTATCACTAAAAGTTGCCTCGACTGAGCCAAATATGTTTGTGCTCATTCAAGTACCTTTACTTGATCTGACTGGTGCTTGTCCAAGTCAGAAAAGGGTTGTCTTAATTTATGAGATAAATTGGAGATAATACCTACCAATTTCCATCATCTGCTAATTCTTATCTTTTGACTTTGGTCAAACATTGACCTTTGATACTTAGACATCTACCCATGTGTCATACACCCATAGAAGAGTAGATAGGGGCTTGTCCCCTTGCTAGAAATTGAAAAGGAGGGGGTGCATGCCTAGGGAGGCGTGTATCCAAATGCTTGGAGTCTCATATGGATGGGACTCTAGGTTGCTTCTTGGAATCAACTTAGATAGGCGCCTAAGACTCAACTTTGATCAATCTTGGGTCACCTAAGGATGATTTGAGCGGGCTCTCATCTAATTGGATCAGATGATATCATTCCATCAATCAGATTTAGATCTGATTGCATGAAGCGATGTGATTGGTCGGAATGATGTGGCACTACATGGCGCAGCAGGGTCTATATAAACCCTGTCTACGCTTAGCTTTCAAGAAGTTCTCCCTTAGCCCATGCCCCAAGGCTACCCATCTTTATCCTCCATGCCATCTTCTAGTCTTCTCTCTCCTCTCCATGCCCAAGGAGATTTGGGCTCCAGTTTGGTGCGATTCAGGCAAGAGAAAGGTGATGAGAAAGGAAGAAGGCAGCACTGCTGTAAGAGATAATTCTAGATCTTCAAAAGGAGTTTTGAAGATCCTCTAAATTAGATCCAGATTTAATATTTGGAGAGGTGATAAAGAAGGAGAAGATCTTCAGATCCAGCCCGAGTAGATACCAGTAGAGGCCAGGTGCTTGCATGGCTAGATCCAGAACTTCAGACAATCAGTAGGATCATCACAAGATAATCTGATTACCCAACAAAAGATACAAAATTAAATCAGATTTATTTTTTTTATTTTATTTTATTAGATCAATAAAATTAGATCTGAAATATCTCTAATCTAATCTAGATTCAAAAGAAAAATTTTTGAAATATCTCTCTTGATCCAATCAGATCTAAATGAATCTAACCCAGAAAATCAAGATTTTTTCTTCAACACTAGTTTGAGATAATGTCGAGGGTATTAAGGATATCAATGCCAATCAGCTGAGTGTAGAAATGCGACTACTATGACCAATAGGATCTTCTTCATATTAGTCGTGCATCATATTCTTCAGAATATTCCACCTTGCACACCTACACTCATGCTATAATAGATGTCAGGATTGATGATCCAGTAGTTTAGACAAAAGTAACTCTACCTCCATAGATCAATCATCTAGAGTGCTCAGATTGATTATTTGGTATATTGGATGAGAAAATGCATTTATCGATAGGATTTTCATCAGAATCATTCTTTTTGTTTGTGCAAAAATTTAAAAGTTTACTTCACAGGCATAGCAGATAAGATGAGATCTGATGTAGGCATAATCATCGATCAAAAAGGAGTCAATGTGATTGATTCAAGCTATCACTTTAGCGAGGGAGTATATGCATGACTAAGGTTAGTTATTTGGAGATACTGACTACCCTCTCTATCTAGTCAACTTGAACTTTCTTCTTAAAGATATACCAACCTACTCTTCTTAGGATGCTAGGATTTATTTTCTTAGAACTTTAGTACTCCCTAGTAATCCATTTTTGTTAGTTATAGATGTCATACATTTTGATCATCTTGATATTTGTCATTCTTGTAGACATCCTTTTTAAAACATCCTTTATGAAATCAATGAATATCAAACTCTTATGTTCGGCATCAATTTTATTTCTACCTTCAATTAATTTGATCATTAGTTATATTTACTTATATACATATCATGGTCATTTGTTGACAACTTAAAAAGAAAATTTTAAAACAACTCAATTTATAGCATTGGCTATAAAACATAGGGAGAGAAAGTAAAACTTTTGTTCTTAAAAGGCTATTTGACTAAAAATGTCTCAACATGTAAAATAAAGGGAGAAAAAATGTTAAGCTTAAATATGTACAATTTGAAAGAAAAAGGGGGACAAACATAAAATGACTAATTTTCTAGCATTTACTATAAAAAATAGGGGGAGAAAATGTTATTGGAATATTAAAATCAAGTTACGTGTACTATAAAATTATCAATGATTATCTATGCTTTACTTATCTTAGTGAACTTCCTCTATTGACTCATTTCTGAAAATCTTTAGTAACTTTTAAAAGATAATTTATTGATGAACTTTGCATAAGTGAATATTATGGTAAATAATTTTTGCAAAATAATTTTTATTGCTTGGTATTCTTGCTTTTGCCTTGCAAATTACTATGTCAATCTTTGGAGTAAATAAAATTAATCCTTTAGTCTTAAAACTTGACTAACACTGCTATATTCTTAAAATAATTTGAGACAAAATTAAAAATTTTATGTCTCTTTGGACTTAAATGAGTGATATTTTTTTTGAGAAGACGATGATTTGAATTTCACATAATGACTTGTCTCAATATTGAATTCTTAAATATTTTATGATAAAAAATATTTTAATTTGAATTTGAGAACAACAAGATGAGTTTTGAAAAGTAGACACTCAAATTTGAAAAAAAGAGATGAGTTTTTGAAATGCTTATGTCTAATTGTATTTGTAAAAATGCTTTGCATTCATGCATTTGAGAATAATGAAGTGTGCCACAAATATAATCTTGATACTCTTTGATACACAAACATTGCAAAATATTTGATACATCCCGCTATGATTTCTAAATTTGATACAATTTGATTGATTTTAATAATATTTTTCTATGAATTGGTCCATATAAGAAGGATGAAAAGATCTTATGTGATCTAAATTCAAGAGCTATTTTTAAGTTGAAAAGTGCTCTTGAATATGTCTTTGTAGATTTATGAATTTAATTGATACTTTACTTGATGATTTCTAAAAATCCTTTTGTTGATCTTTTTGATCCTTAACTAAATTTAAGAAGTATTTCTTTTTAAATTTATGGTCTTAAGAAAAAGAGAAATGCACTATTCAAATTGTATTTTATCGTCCAAGTTAATTTTGAATTCAAAATGAGGAAGAGATATTTTCTAAACTTAATCTTATTTCAATTGAAAATTCTGGTTGAGTTATATTGAAAGATAATAAGAGAAATTGCTCCTCTTAGATCTTCAAGTGATATCCTTATCGGTTAGGAGCTATAATCTTTCAAGAGAAATCATTTTACACATTTGAATATTCATATTGTTTGAGTACTCATTTTTTAAAAAAAATATATTATTGAACTTTAAAAAGAAGTCACTTATATTGCTTGAATTGTTTATCTTTGTTTTGAGGATTTATACGACTGTTGATTTGCCCATTCATATATTACTTGATTTGATTGTACCATCTTATAATTAATTGGTATCTGAAACATACTTTGCTTCACTTATTTATTTTTAAAAAATAATAGATATAAAACTATCGTCTTCTTAAGTATACTTTACTCGATACCATACATTGCTTCGATATATTTTTGATATGATATCTTTTGAAACAAATCTAGAAAAATGACATCCTATAAGAATGTAAATGATTGATACATTTTAATAAAAGAAGCAATGAAGTTTATCTTTTGCTTATCCCTAATCATTGAAAAGCTTCAACACTCTAAAATTTTTGAAACTCAAGCTCTTCTATAATTCAATTTCAGAATCTATTTAATATATCCAACATTATTCAATAGGAAGAGATGTGCTTATAAATCTACATTGATCAAAAGAATAAAGATAATTCTTTTTGGATAGTTGCTATTTGGATTGAATTTTAACATATTTGATACTAAGAAGAATTAAATTGATTATTTTTTATTTTAAATGGAATGTTATTAAAAGATATAGGTTCAAACTTCTTTCAAATTGTATCAAGTAGAACTTTTCAAGAATACTATTATAATTGGTATCCTAATTCTCATAATTGGTATCAAGTAGTTTACTCTTACCTTAAACTTTATTATTTTATCTTTTGGCAAAAGCAGAAGATTGTATTTATCTCAAATTTAATTTTTTATGGTTGATATGATATCATTTGAGATAAACTTGAAGAATTTCATATCTTTTTTTAACTTAATTGAGTAGTACTTCTTAAGAAAAGAAAGATTTGAATTAAATTAAAAAATAAAAAAAATACTCTCTATGAATTAATTTACATTATCTATTGATATCAATTCAAAATAATCTATCAAAATAATTTGATCTAAATTTAATCGATTCATCTTCCTTGATCAAAAGCTTTAACAATTTGTATCAAATAAACCATTATTGCTTTATACTCTATTACTTTATCTTTGGCAAAAGAAAAGAAAGCATTGTCTCAAATCTATTTTGCATGAATATATGATTGACATTATTCCTTAAGATAAATCATAAGATTGATACCTTTATGCTTTAAATTGATTGATACCTCTCAAGATAAGAAAGAAATGATTTTTATAGATTTTCTTTGTATCAAGAAAAATATCTAAGACATTTACTATTTAAGCTATTTTTTTAATAGATATCAAAATTGATAAAGTGATATTTATTTTTATAATTGATATCAAACAATCTTCTTCTCAAATATATGTTGTATTGATAATATGTTTTACTCTAATTTTGTTCGAATACTATGTATTAGGACCATATATTTACTCTAGTACATTCATAATATCATTTCTAAATTTTGGGGGCATTGTGAGAAAGTGATGAATTTGAAATTTATAAAAAAAAAAGTGATGAATGTTGAAATATATCATGCTATGAATTAAAATTATCTTGAAAATTGGCATGACTTAATAGCTTCTCCTTATCAATTATTCATTTGAGAAACTTAAATCAATATAAGTTTAATTAACTATGAATGTCCTTGTTTGCAAAAGTAAGGGAGAGAACATATTAAAGAAGAAATAATCATTTAATTGAAAAGATCTTTGAAATTAAAAATATCTTTCAATTTTAGAAAATCTAAATTTAGTAGTTAAATTCATGTTAAATATGCTTGATTTGAAATAAAGAGGGGGAGAAAGTTGAAAAGTAAATTAATCTAACTATAAATATGAAAAATAGGAAGAGAGATACTTTTTAATTTGATTTGATTGAAAATTTTAATTAATTTGAGTCAAGAAAAATTAAATATGAACTTAAATTCTCAATAAACTCTTTTATGATCTTCTTAAATTGAGCTTTCAGGTATTTATTCAATTTAACATGCATGCTTTTGTTTATCAAATCATTTTTGATAACTCTTTAGAGTGAAAAATGAGTTTGAGACATATTCTTACTCCAAATAGATTGATTTTGATACATTCTTGTAATTTTGAAGCTTATTGATAAATATAATACTGAACTTTTCATGTGCCAACCTTTAAATTTTCTGCATATTGATAAATATAATAATGAGTTTGACATTCTTACTCCAATCATTTTTGGCAAATGATTGGAGCTAAATTAAATTTTCTGCATATTTCTTCTCAAAAATAATTTTCTAAACTCAATTTAAAAACTCATTTGAAAATTCAAATTTGATCCTAAATTTCTGATGTGCATTGCAAAATCCTTATGAATTATTTATTTTGAAATAATTTTTACCCAAAGCAATGAATTTGAATTTAAGCTAATTTTTGAAAAATAAAAAGAAATATTCATTCAAAAGGGGAGATGATTTCTTTGATTTGACTTCATGAATTTGATACATCTCTCAATTTGAATTTAAACTCAATCTTGTTCTTTCCCATGAGCTTTTTGATATTGTCAAAAAGGGGAAGAGGTATATTGAGTATATATTTAAAGAATTAATATTTAAGAAACTTAGTGAATTTCATGCTTGGAACCTTAATACTCATTGATTTGGATTGAAATATTATTTTGATATGAGTATATAAATTATGTGAAACAATAATTGGAGCTTTCATGAAATGTATGTATTTATGTTTAAGTATATTATTACTTCATGACTTATACTAACCAATTTATTAAAATACATTAAACTATATTTTTATGCATATACTTAAAGTTTTGTCACCATAAAAAAGGGAGAGATTGTTAATCCTAGTTTGATTTTAATGACAATAAAAGTATTTGAGTATAAATTTTTAAATTACTAATGATATTTGTGAGGATATGTAGTTGTAAATTTCAAGAGCTCACAAACTTCAAATATTTTCACTCATCCAAATGGAGATTCATCACTCAAGATTTTAGAGAAAAAATTCTAGAATGGATACATCTTTCAAGAGATCAAAATAAAGATTAAATTAAGACAAAAAGGATAAGTCTAGTCTATAAAAGAATTTAGAGAAGAAAGGATCATAAACGATCTTTGGCATGTATGGCACGCAAACTAGACCGATCCAATCTGAGACTGAGCCAACCTAGTCTCAATGGAAGCAAAACACAGAAAATGCAGAAAGTCAGTTTTTTAATACCCAGGGGACTGAGCCGACCCAGCTACAAACTGAGCCGATCCAGTTAGGACTGAGCCGACTTAGTCAAAAACTGAGCCAACCCAGTGATCGTAACGGCTAGTTTTCTGCATCATTTTCAAACGGTTATTTCTTCACTCTAACGACTATTTCAAGACTTCCAATGGTTAGAACTAATCCTAAAGCTATCGCAAAAAGTATAAAAGGCTAGAGAAATATTTAAGAAGGATGATTAAGAGAGTTTAAAGAGAAAATATTTTAGATTTGAGTGAAATTCATTGCACATCAAAAGAAGAGAGAAAAGAGAGGAACCAAGTACTGATTTCAAAGGGCTTTCAAGGGCAATCTTCACCATCATCTCCAACATCTTCTCAAGCTTCAAAGAAGAGTGTTCAAGCTTCAAAAGAGCTAATCAATCAACCTCTTCTTAGCACATCAAAAGAGTTTATTTATGATTTTTGGTTTTGTGCTGAAATTACTTATCTTTGTATTTTGATTTGTTTACAAGTTTCTTTGGGGAAAAGAAACTTGGGGTGAAGGCTCGTCCAAGCCAAGAATTGGATATTATGTAGGTTTTGGTTGGTGAGCCTAAAAAATGAACTAGGTTGATAGTGAGCCTTAAAATTTATCGATGTAAGGTTGTGGTTAGTGATCCAAAAAATCAACTGGGTTGATAATGAGCTCGAAAAACTATCGGTGTAAGGTTGTAGTTGGTGATCCTAGAAAATCAACTAAATTTATTTGTGATCCCAGGTTAAAACAAACACACTATAGTCAAGAGATTATAGTGAAATTTTCAAAGGAGCTCTTGGGGAGTGGATGTAGGTACGAGAGTGCATCGAACCACTATAAATTATTTTGTATTTGTATTGTGCCTTTTCTCTCTTATCTTGCATGCTTTCAATTTTTGCTTAGCTTGATTAAATTCTTGCATAGCCCTAATTATATCATGATTCTACTATTGCTTGCATTATATATATCTCAAATATACAACTTAGCTTAAATAGAAGCACATACTTGCTTAAACTTTAATTTGGTTTAAATTTTTCTTAAACAACTCAATTCATCCCCCCTCTTAGGTTGCTACATTTCTGGGCAACAAGTGGTATCAAAGCAGGTGCTCTAATATTATTTGTTAACCTAGCAATCTTGAGTTAAAGATCATGGCAATCCAAATAGATTTTTTTTAATGAAGGATATTTTGAAAGAAATAAAATTACAAGTGGTTTCCTTATAAATAGTCTCTACCAGTTACATATTGATGTTTCTATTTTCAATATCGAGCAAAACATAAATGCTATAGGATCAAAGCGACCTAGGAATAGTCTAAATGATGGATATCTTTGGCACCTTAGGCTAGGTCATATAGCAGAAGACAGGGTTAACAAATTAGAGAAATTCAAGCTATTGAGTCTGTTGTCTTTTGAGTCATATCCGATTTGTGAATCATGCCTTCATGGCAAAATGACCAAGCTTTCTTTTGTAGGATACGGGGAAAGGACCATAGACCTACTTGTTCTAGTACACATAGATGTGTGCGGCCCATTTGATGTGCTGGTTAGGAGTAATTATATCTACTTCATCATCTTTATCAATAATTTATCTCAGTACGGATATGCGTATTTGATCTAACATAAGTCTAAAGCCTTTGAAAAGTTTAAAAAATTCAGACTTGAAGTAGTAAAATAAATAGATAAATCTATTAAGATTCTTCGATCAGATCAAAGAGTTGAATATCTTAGTCAGAAATTCATAGACTATCTTAAGGATAATGGCATAGTCTCACAATAGACTCCATCTAGAATGTCCCAACATAATGGAATTTCAGAACAAAGAAATTGGATCCTATTAGATATGGTCCGATCTATGATGAGCCACACGGACCTTCCTAATTTTTTTTGGAGACAGTCTAATGATCGTAATATATTTACTGAATAGAATTTTTTCTAAAATCATTTCTACCACACCGTATGAGATATGGCATGATAAGAAACCAAGTCTGAGTCACCTCAAAATTTAGGATTGTCTGGCTCATGTCAAGAGATAGTAGGTGGATAAGTTAAAATCTAGGTCCTTTAAAGCTCGGTTCATTGGATATCCTAAAGAGTCATTAGGATATTATTTCTATCTTCTAGAAGACCACAATGTGATTGTAAGTCGACATGCCATTTTTTTTGAAAAATAATTCATTCAAGATGGTGGCATCGAAAGATAGATCAAGCTCGAAGAGAAAGTCTTCCAAGAGCAATGAGCTAAGGAATCTATGAAACCTAATCAGATTGAGCTAGTCCAAACACTACCTTCTCCACCTTGAAAATCAACTAGAATTTTTCATCCTCCTAAAAGGTACTTAGATACTATTTTAGAGGATGTAGAGAAAATCTTCCTTATGAGAAATGGAGTTCATGGTAATGATCCCAAAACCTATGACGAGGCAATATCAGATATCGACTCCAAAAAATGGTTAGAGACAATGAGGTCGCTCAAACCAAGTCTGAACCTTGGTAGATCCACCTAAAGGTATAGTACCTATTGGATGTAAATGGATCTTTAAGAGAAAGATAAGTGTTGATGAAAATATAAAAACATTCAAAGCTAGGCTTATAGCAAAAAGGTATAATCAGCGTGAAGGCATTGACTATCAGGATATCTTTTCACCAATAGCCATGCTTAAATCCATCCGCATATTGCTTACTATTGTAGTCTATTTTGATTATGAAATATAGTAGATGGACGTGAAAATGACATTCTTAAATGGATATCTTGAGAAAGATATCCATATGGAATAGCCGCTTGGTTTTACATCTAGTCATGATGATCACAAGGTGTGTAAGCTGCAAAGATCCATATACAGATTTAAGCAAGCTTCTTAGAATGGTCATTTCAATGATGTAATCATATCGTTTGGTTTCATAAAAAATAAGGAGCCATTTATTTTCAAAAAGATTAGTGGAAGCGTTGTTGTCTTCCTCGTACTGTACATGGATGATATGTTGGAAAATGTATCCTAAAGCCAGTCATCTAGATTATAGATAGTTGAGTTGAATATAATTTATACTTAAATTAATTATAGATAGTTGAGTTGAATATAATTTATACATAAATTTTAAATAAATAAAATTATTTTTTTGATATTTCATCACTTTTATGAAGGAAAAATCTAGTTTTTCGACACAGGATCGTTCAAATCTGATTGAATCTGAAGAAATATTTTAAAATTTTTTTCTAAAACCCTAATTAGATTTGAGACTTCTTAGATCTAATCATAGAGATATAATATTAAAAGTTAAAAATAAAATTAAATTAGATTTAATTTCAAGTACCTGATTTGGTAATCTATTTACCCTACGATGATCCTATTGATTCTTAAGGTTCTGGAAGGAGCCACGCACGCGCCTGACCTCTACCGATATCAACTTGGGTAGGATCTAAATGTCTTCTCTTCATGAATCTTTTCTCCAAAAATTAGATCTAGATTTGATTTAAAAAGCCTTCAAAATAACTTCTGAGGGCAGCCTATTCGTCTCACGAACACCGTCGCATAGATGCTGAATCTTGTGCCAAAAATCTTAGACCTTCAACTCAGATTTCTGCCTAACTTTTTAGACATGTAGAAGAGAAGGAGAGAGAGGATAGAGGGGGCATGGATAATAGAGGGAAGTCTCCTTTTGGTGTGAAAAAAATAAATTATATTGAGGCAATTTCATGAGAAGAGTTCTTATACAAAACATAGCACCATAAAGAGTCTCTTTTTGATCAAAAACTTTATTAATTTGACCATTGAAACTCTTAGACCTTATCTCCACTCTTATTTTGGTATTTCATCACTCTTATGCATCTTCCTATAATAAACTCTTCTGTGATAAAGTCTTAAGAACTATTTAGACTCGACAAAGGAGGATTTGTCATTTAGTCCTTAAACTAGTTCGCGATCAAATGATTCATTATTACCTAGGATGACAACATATCAAGTGTAGGTCATTGTATACCATAAGTGTTGGTTGTCCTCTTAACCAAGAAGTATAGAGATACTGTTATGGCATGCAGGTAAAATGTAAGGATACATTTCACTGAACGTGACCTAACTATGGAGCTCTCTACTATCAAGAGTTGCTTGCGAAGGATATGGGTATATGTATCCCTTAGACCCGAGATCACCATGGTGACTTACAAGCAACTCACTACACTTAGGTATCGAACTATCTAAATTTCTAATTTAGTGATGGAAGACTACTTGGTATAGTCAAGTACTTATGAAGTCGGTGCATAAGTCAAGATGGGATTGATCCCTCCAAGTGTTGGAGCAAATGCATCACTGTATGTCAATTTAGCAAATCCTCGGTCGGGATGGTCCATGTGATGGACATTGAATTTTGAAATACACTATGAATGAATTTTAGGATTGGCAGTAAACCCTATATTATCCTTTGAACATCGAGGATAAGGGGATGAATTATACGGTAACCATATGCCATAAGTTCATCATTATTGCGTTATGATTTTTTGACCTATCCGAATGTCGGGTACTGTTGCTAAATGGTCACATTGATTGATACAAAAAATTGATTCCTATGCTACCGACTTAGGATTCAAACCTATATGATCACACACAATAAGAGTTTCTACCTGATCTGATGGCTGATCAAGAGTCCCATTGGTCTGGGATATATGGTCAAGAGTTCCACTGGACTGAAACTCTATGACCAGGAGTTTCACTGGATTGAAACTCTACCTTTATGGGCCCCACTAGACTGGGACTTAGAGTCCTACTTATTTGGAACTCTCTGACTAAGAGTTCCACTAGTCTAGAACTCTATGATTGCGAGTTTCATTCATTTAGGACACTGGGTTCAAGAGTCCCATTGGTTTGGAACTCTTCAAAAGTTTCATGTTGATAGAACTCTATTGTCTAGACACCCATCCAATTAGGACTCTATATTTATTAGATGATTAATTAGCAATTTGATTACTGATTAGCTTAATTTGATTGAGCGATGAGGATTCGATCAAATCTAATCGAATTGGATACAATTGGGTTTGACATTATCAGGTCATGAGATGACCTAATTGCTATAGGAAATTGGACCCTAATTTGATCAGAGACTGAACCTAATTAATTTCTAATTTAATTAGAAGTTTATTGATTTGGGTTAAGCCTAATTTGGTTGGACTTAATCTGAGACTTTCTCTTCATGCTTGATCTACTTTCCAATGCCACCATCTTGAATAAACTATTTTTTAAGAAAGATGGCTTGCCGACTAACAATCACATTATGGTCTTCTAGAATGTAGAAATAATATCCTAATGACTCTTTAGGATATCCTATGAATTGAGCTCTAAAGGACATATAGTCTAACTTATCTGCTTGTTGTCTTTTGATATGAGCCAGACAATCCCAAATTCTGAGATGACTCAGACTTGGTTTCTTACCATGCCATATCTCATACGGTGTGATAGAAATGATTTTAGAAAAAATCCTATTTAGTAAATATATAGCAGTTAACAATTTATGTCCCCAAAAAAAATTAGGAAGGTTTGTGAAGCTCATTATGGATCGGACCATATCTAATAGGGTCTGGTTCTTTCATTTTGAAACCCTATTGAGTTGAGGTATTTTAGGTGGAGTCCATTAAGAGACTATGCCATATTGCTTGAGGTAGTCCAAAAATTTTTGACTAAGGTATTCACCTCTTCGATCTGATCAAAGAACCTTAATGGATTTTCTAGTTTGCTTTTCTACTTCATATCTGAATTTCTTAAACTTTTCAAAGGCTTCAGACTTATGTCTCATAAGATACACATACCCATACCGAGATAAATCATCGGTAAAGATTATAAAGTACATAAAGTTGTCTCTTACTGGCACATCAGTATGTACTTGGGCAAGTAGATCCGTTTCCTTTTTCTCATGTCCTACAAAAGGAAGCTTAGTCATTTTGCCATGAAGATATGATTCATAAATTGGATATGACTCGAAAGTCAACGAACTCGATAGCCCGATTTTCTCTAATTTATTAACCCTATCTTCTGCTATATGACCTAGCCTTAGGTGCCATAGATACCTATAGTTTGGACTATCCCTGGGTCATTTTGATCCTATGGCATTCACATTTTGCTCGATATTAAAGATTGATACATTAATATGTAACTGGTAGAGACCGTTAATAAGGAAACCACTTGTAATTTTATTTCTTTCATAAAGAATATTATAATGGTCCTTAAGAAAACTTATTACATAGTCTTCTTGTGTTAAACATAAAATAAAAATCAAATTCCTGCTTGCAGTAGGCACATATTAACAATCCTTAAGTACTAAATCTAAGCTAGATGGTAGTCGAAGAGGATAGATTCCCATGGCCACAATAGCAATCCTTGCTCCATTTCTGACACGTAGGATTATCTCACCATCCCTCAACCTCCTACTATCCTCAAGATCCTATATGAAAGTGCACAAATAAACACTAGAACCACAGTCAAGCATCCAACTGGATGCAGAAGAAACTATAAGGTTAGATTCAATAACGAGCATACCTCCAGAAGGACCTATCTTCTTCTTATTCTTCAGGGTGGCCAGGTATGTAGGACAGTTCCACTTTCAGTGGCCATCAATATTATAATGAAAATACTTTTCTTTATCAGCGGCCTTCTTCTTCAGCTCTACCTTTTTTTTCTTTCCACCTTCCGCCTTCTGCTTTTTCACAAACTTCATCTTTCCAAAAGACTTTCTCTTGAAAGAAGTCCGTTCCAAAGCAAGTACTGAGCCTTTAGAACCTTTCATAGAAAGCTCAGCAGTAACCAGCATATTCATAAGCTTGGCCAAAGTATTCTTAAGTTTATGCTTATGGTAGTTCATGATGAATTGTCCATATGTATCAGTCAAGGATTGCAGAATTATATCATTTTGCAGATCCTGATCTAACTTTACTCCAAGCTTCTCAAGCTCTTCCAAGTCCTTAATCATCATCAGATAATGATCTTAGACTGACTGTCCATCATGCATTTTAGCCTTAAACAGTTATTTAGTGACTTGATATTTGGCTGCTTGACTTTATTCACCTAACAATTCTTGCAGGTGAGCCAACATTTGATCGACAGTCTTGATATCTTTATGTTGGCACTGAAGCTCATCAGACATCAAGCCCAACATGTAGTATCTGGCCTTATTATCTTCATCCATCCACTTGTCAAGAGATGCTCTCTGTTCAACAGACGGACGAGCTAGTAAGATGGGAGGATCCTGATCCAATACATGAGTCAACTTCTCGGAACCCAAAATAATTTTATAGTTTTGAAGCCAATCCTTGTAATTGGGTTCGATCAGTCTATGGGTGTCCAGGATACGGGCTAGTGGGTTGGATGCAGATATTTTTTTTTTCTGTAGAGAGTCAAAGTTTCTAGTTAGATTTTATAATTAAGACTTGATCAATTTATTTAAGGGTTTGATTTTTAAATAAATTAGCTTTCACTATTTTTTTGGATCCCTACACTCTCTCTATAGAGATGCAAAAATCTCCACGATTATTGATTTCTAGTGGATGGTGCAGTCCCACCAACTGACTCATCACCTCACCTAATAGTTATTGGTGATGGGTTAGCCAATGAGTGAACAACTATTGTCTAATGATTCTCTAATCATGGTGCACCCAGACTTGGTCTCTAATTTATGAATCTCACCATGTCTAGAATATTGATCCACTCCTTAGTTAAGTCAGACCTACCATTTGCATAGATTGGATTCCTAATTAGGTCTCTCACCATATCCAAAATATTGAGCCCAATCCATCCTCCAGCCTGTAGCATCTAATGTCTAATAGACATGATTGCATCTTTTCAGTGCAACTGAACCACTGTGACCAATCGAGAACAATCAACCTCGAAAAAGGCCCGCACATCTACAATGGTGGAAGACCTTAGACTTAATCTTTTCTCTGGAAGATTTGATTTAGGTCCCTTTAAACTTGACTTAATATAGCCATAACCATTATGACTAACCTAGTGGCATGGGTCAGCTCAGATTGTTAGCCATCTTAGATCAGGACTGGGCTAACAAATATGGCCAAGTAAGTGAGACCGATGGAAGGGATATGCCATTAACTCGACAAAAATGCATTCAAATCGAGTAGCTCCCCAAGAGCAATGAGCTAAGGATCCTATGGAACCAAATTAGGTTAAGCCAATACAATCACTACCTCCTCCACCTTGTAGATCGAAAAGAATTTTTCGTCCTCCTAAGAGGTACTTAGGTACTATTTCAGAGAAAGTAGAAAAAATATTCCTCATAGGTAATAGAATTTGTGGTGATGATACCAAAATCTATGACAAGGCGATATCAGATATCGACTTCAAAAAATGGTTAGAGGCAATGAAGTTAGAAATTAATTTGATGCACCCAAACCAAGTTTGGATCTTGGTAGATCCACCTGAAGGTATAGTATCTATTGGGTGTAAATAGATCTACAAGAGAAAGATTGGTGCAGATGAAAATGTGGAGATATTCAAAGCTAGATTAGTGACAAAAGGGTATAGTCAGCATGAAGGCATTGACTATCAGGATACTTTTTTGCCAGTAGCCATGCTAAAATCCATCTGCATATTGCTTGCTGTTGCAGCCTATTTTGATTATAAAATATGACAAATGTATGTAAAAATAGAATTCTTAAATGGATACCTTCAGGAAGATATCTATATAGAACAGCCACTAGGTTTCACATTTAGTGATGCCGATCACAAAGTATGCAAGCTACAAAGGTCCATATATGGACTTAAGAAAGCATCTCAGAGCTGGAATACTCATTTTAATGATGTTATCAAATTATTCGATTTCATCAAGAATGAGGAGGAACCATATATTTTCAAAAAGATCAGTGGGAGCGCTATTATCTTCCTCATACTATACGTGAATGATATCCTCCTTATTGGGAATGATATTCTCATGTTGACCATACTTAAAATATGGTTATCTAAAGAATTCTCCATGAAAGACCTAGAAAAAGCATCCTTCATTCTAGGAATTAAGATCTATAGAGATAAACCAAATAGGATGCTAGGTCTTTCACAGAAGATGTACACAAAGGAAGTGCTAAAGAGGTTTAGCATGGAAAACTCCAAGAGAGGATTAGTACCCTTCAAACATGACATTCATCTCTCCAAGAAAATGTGTCCTAACACACTAGAGGAGATTGAATGCATGAGCAAGATCCCTTATGCTTCAGCAATAGGGAGCCTCATGTATGCCATGTTATGTACACGATCTGATATAGTCCATGCTGTGAGTGTTACGAGCAGATATCAGTCGAATTCAAATGAAGAATACTAGACTTCTGTGAAATGTATCCTTAAGTACTTGAGAAGAACTAAGGATATGTTGTTGAGTTTTGGTAATGGAGAACTCCAAGTCTAGGGATATATATACTCAAATTTTATGTCCGATATAGATGATCGAAAGTCGACATCTGAGAGTCTATTTATATGTAATGGTGGTGCTATCAGTTGGAAGAGTTTCAAGCAGACAGTGATAGCAGATTCTACCATGGAAGCAGAGTACATTGCTGCATCAGAAGCTTTGAAGGAGGCATTCTAGTACAAAAAATTCGCTGAAGAGATCGGAGTGATGCCATCGGATGCCATTCCTCTGTACTGCGACAACAATGGCACCATAGCCCTTACTAAAGAGCCGAGGTCTCATCAGAAAGTTAAGCACATCGAGTGGTGATACCACCTCATCTGCGATTACCTCGAGAAAGGTTACGTCGAGGTCAAGAGAGTCGACTCCGCAAATAATGCGGCAGACCCACTCATAAAGTCATTGGGCCAGCAGAAGATCGAAGCCCACCTTGAGAAGATGGGACTTAGATTTGTTGCCAATTAGCTTTAGGTCAAGTGGGAGTTTGTTAGATATGTGTGCCCTAGAAGCTAGATTGGCCGACACTTGTAATACACTCCTAAGGGCAAAATTATAACTTTAATTATAAATAATAAAATAAATTATTTTCTATCATAGTGTGTATTTGAAAGTATCTATGATACATCCCTTGAGTTAATGGAAATGATAGTTCATATTTTCAAGAGTTAAAAATTTAAGACATGAATTTTCATTATTAACTCATAAAATGCTTTCGATCATAGAATCATCATGAGAATGGTGATTGATTCGAAAGGTTGGTGTACGATCGATTTTTTAAGATAGATGAGTCTTGAGTCTATGGTATAGAGACATCGGAGCGAGAGTACAGATACTCGTTAGAGAATGAGAGCACTAAGCGTGACCACCTCGAGCAGTCATGAGGAAGTCTACCTTCTCATCGATGACTGGCTCGAAGTTGCAATGGTATGTCTGATTCTTTCATCTGAGGTGCATCAGTAGTTTACCTTGAGGGTGTTATAGTTTGACTACACTATAACTCGATCTCCTAGCCATTCAAAATCTTGAGGTGTATGTTGGCTATAGCATGTTCATTATAGGAATTGGATTGCACCAATAGGAGATCTATCTACCTCGGTAGATGAGGAGCAGCCCTATGATGATCATGAGAATCAAGTCCATAAGCCCATGGCCATGGCAGAATGAAATAATAGAAAGAGTTTCTATTAGAATTTTTACATTGGACATGAATCGAATGATTAATTCATATGGTGGATATTAGGGTTTGATGAGATCATCTTAACCCTAATCTGATCGAGGCTCAAGATAGAGGAACCTAACCACACAAGTAACCACACCGAGAGGTTTGCTTTTAGTTCTGATGGATTGCCACCATATGCTACTAGGTGTCACTGGTGGATTTTGGGAGCAATTAGAATGATTTGGATGATCGATCATACTAGTTGTCTGAATTAGAAAAGTTTTGATCCATCGAAAGATGTTTCGATGATGTTGATGATAGAGATTGTGACATATCCCATTTGTTAGATATATATGCCCTAGAAGCCAGAATTGGCTGACACTTGTAATACACTTCTAGGAGAAAAATTATAATTTTGACTATAATCAATAAAATGGGTTATTTTCTATCATATATGTGTATTTAGTGTCTATGATACATCTTTTGAGTTAATGGTAATGATAATTCATATTTTCAAGAGTTGAAAATTTAAGACATGAATAATCAATATTAACTCATAAAATGCTCCCAACCATAGGATCATCACGAGGATGGTGATTGATCTGAAAGGTTGGTGTACAATCGCTTCTCTTTAGTAGATGAGTCTTGAGTCTACGGTGTGGAGACATCAAAGCGAGAGTACAGATACTCGTTAGAGAACGAGGGCACTGAGCGTGACCACCTCGAGTAGTCATTAGGAAGTCTACCTTCTCGTCAATGACTGACTCGATGCTGCAGTAGTGTGTCTGGTTCTTTGACCTGAGGTGCATCGGCAGTTCACCTTGAGGGTGTTATAGTTTGACTACACCATTAACTCGGTCTCCTAGCCATATCGGAACCCTGAGGTGTATGTTGGCTATAGCATGTTCATTGTAGGAACTGGATTGCATCAAGATGGAATCTATCTACCTCGGTGGTAGAGCAGTAGCCCTATGATGATCATGAGAATCAAGTCCAGAAGCCCATGGCCATGGCAGAGTGAAATAATAGAAAGAGTTTCTATTTAGATTTTCACATCGGACTTGAATCGAATGATTACATCATATGACAGAAACTAGGGTTTGACGAGTTCACCTTAACCCTAATCTGATCGGGGCTCAAGATAGAAGAACTTAATCACACAGGTAGCTGCACCAAGAGGTTCGCATTCAGCTCTGATGGGTTGCCACCATATACTGCTAGGTGTCACTGGTGGATTTTGGGAGCAATTAGAATGATTTAGATGATCGATCATTCTAGCTGTTCGAATCAGAAGAGTTCTGATCCATCGAAAGGAGTTTCGATGATGTCGATGATAGAGATCATGACATATCCCATTACCATACAGAACTGAACCTAACTGGGTCACACAAACAAGGGTTTGAATCTGGTGATCATCAATTGAACTGATCCAGTTCAATTGATCTGAATGAGATTCAATTAGGTTCAAGAAAATCGTGCTAGCACTCGATTGAACCTAACGTTCTTCTTTTACTATCATAAATAGTTGTCCTGACTGAGCCAAAGGAGTTTGTGCTCGAATCAGAGGCCTTCACTATGGTCTGACTGGAGGTTGTCCAAGTCAGAATAGGTTGTCTTATTTTGTAAGACAATTACCTGCCATTTTTGGTCACCTACCATTTCTTGTTCTTTGACTTTGGTCAAAAGTCTGACCTTTGACTGGTCAAATATTGACCATTGACACTTTGACTTCTTGACCACATGTCATGCACCTATTGGAGAGCTGGTGGGGCTTGTCCCCCTACCAGAACCTGGCAAGGAGGAAGGGCGCACGCCAAGGGTGGCGTGAGCCCAAGTTGGAGGCGCCTAGGAGTCCTTGTTGGACAGGGACTCCATCTCCTTTTGGATTCCAATTAGACTTCTCCTAAGAACCAACTTTGACTGGTCTTAGGTGCCCCTCTAAGGAGGAATCCAAGGGGACTCTATTCCCACCAATCAGATTTAGATCTGATTTCACAAAGGGTTGTGATTGGTTGGGATGAAGAGGAGTTGGATCACAGCATAGTCTATAAATAAGACCCTGCGCCCAACTCAGAAATAAGAACAATTCTCCCACGCCCCAAGGCTGCCTCTCCTTCCTCCTCCACATGCCAAGTTCATCTTCTCCCTCTCCTCTCCATGTCCAAAGAAGTTTGGGATCTTAGTTGGTGCGATCTAGATCAGAGAAAGGCGATCAGAAAGCTAAGAAGGCTGCGCTGCTGCAAAAGGACAACTGCTGATCTTCAAAAGCTAGTTTTGAAGATCCTCCAAATCAGATCCAGATCTAATTTTTGGAGGTGTGATAGAGAAGAAGAGGATCTCCAGATCCAGCCCGAGTGGATATCCGGTAGAGGCCAGGCACTTGCGTGGCTAGATCCAGAACCTTCCGCTGCAATCAGGATCATCAACGGGTAATAGGATTACCCAAATCAAGGTAAATTAAATTTGATTTAATTTATCTTATATTTTATTTTAATTTATTAAAATAATAAGAATTAGATCTGAAAAATATCAAGATCTGATTTGGATCAAGAGAAAAAGTTTTTGAAATATATCTCTTGATCTGAATCAGATCTGAACGAACCTGGACCGGGAAATCAGGATTTCCCTTCAACTGGTATCAGAGCCAAGGTTCTAAAGTATTTAGATCTAATTTTAAATTTATTTTAATTAAAAAATAAATGATTTTAGATGTCACATGAGATGTGATCAGATCTAAAATCAGAAAAATTAAAATTAAATGATTTGGATCTAAGATTAGAAGAATATGCATGACTAGTTCTAAAATAGAATAGTTCTATAGAATAGTCTTGCATGTTTTGAATTTAATTTGATTAAATCATATTTTAGATCTATTTATTTACTATTTTTTGATATTATAATTATTATAATAACATCTAAAAAATAGCAAATAAAAATTATTTAATTTTAACATCATATGAGATATGATTGATGCATGTCTAGACTAGTTGTAGAATAGTTCTACATAATTGTCTAGATTAGAATTTATTTTGATAAGATCAATTTAAATCTAATTTTTTAGATTATTATGAGATAATTTAGATCTGAAAAATATGCATGATTTGATACATGAGATGTATGCAAAATATGCCATGATTAGATCTAATTTGTATATGAGATATATGATATAGATCTAAAACTATTTTGTAGTATTACATGTTCCTGATTAAGGCGTTCCTCTTGGCCGTCCGGTCATAAGAACGAAGAAGGATTTAAAGGCCCTCTCTTCCCATTCGATGGGGTGTTCTTATGACGTGTAGGGGTGCTGCGTTCGTCCTTAATCAGAAACCCAAAACTTACTTTCTGCAAAACCCTAGATCCTGAAACCCTAGGATTTATTGTGCATATTTTGTTTATGAACCCTACTTAATTAAGAATTAAGATTTATGGAAATATTAATTAGGTCTAAAATTGAGAATTTTAGATCTAAGACATATTCATAATACTGGGTTCGGGCTTGGGTAGCTCAATTAGGTCTAAGCGGTTGATCAAACCGAATCAAGAGTTGGTTAGATGGGATCAACAATGCTTAAATTGACCAGCCTAATAGGATTAAGTCTGGGTCAAGATCGAGTCACGATCAAGCAAGACCTAATTAGGCTCAGAGGTTAGAGTCTGGATTGTAGGCTAACCCAATTGGTTCTGGCTCAACAATTTGGTGTCTAAGGTAAGTTTGGCACAGATACGACCGACTGGTTTTTAATTGGAAGCTACTCGACCTGAATGCGTTCTTGTACGAGTTAATGGCATATCCCTTCCACCGATCTCACTTACCTGGCCATATCTGTTGACACAGTTCTGATCTTGAGGTGGTCAATAATCCGAGCTAACCCATGCCACTAGGTTAGTCATAATTGTTATGACTATGCCAAGTCTAGTTTAATGAGACCTGAATCAATTCTCCCTAAGAAAAGATTAAGTCTGAGGTCTTCCACCATTGTAGATGTGCGGGCCCTTCCCGGGGTTGATTGTTCTCGGCTGGATACAGTGGCTCAGTTGCACCGGAAAGATGCAACCATGTCTATTAGGCATTGGATGCTATGGGCTGGAGGATGAGTTGGGCTCAATATTTCGGATACGGTGAGAGACTCAATTAGGAACCCAGTCTATGCAAATGGTGGGTCTGACTTAACTAAGGAGTGGATCAATATTTTGGATACGGTGAGATTCATGAATTAGAGACCAAGTTTGGGTGCACCATGATTAGAGAATCATTGAACAAGAGTTGTTCACTCATTGGCTAACCCATCACCAATAACTGTTAGGTGAGGTGATGAGTCAGTTGGTGAGACCGCACCACCCACTAGAAATCATTAATCATGGAGATTTTTGCATCTCTACAGAGGGAGTGTAGGGATCCGAGAAAATAGTGGGAGCTAATTTGTTTAAAAATAAAATTCCCTAAATAAATTGGTCAAGTCAAAATTACAGTATCTAACTAGAATCTTTGACTCTCTACAGAAAAAATGTCTGCGTCCAACCCATTAGGCACGTATCCTGGACACACATAGACTGACCGGACCCAATTATAAAGATTGGCTCAGGAACTACAAAATTATTTTGGGTTCCAAGAAGTTAACCCATGTATTTGGACCAGGACCCTCCCACCTTACCAGCCCGTCCATCCACTGAACAGAGAGCGTCTCTGAAAAAAATGGATAGACGAAGATAATAAGGCCAGATATTACATGTTGGGCTCGATGTCTGATGAGCTCCAGCGCCAACATGAAGATATCGGGACTGCTCGCCAAATGTTGGCTCACCTGCAGGAGATGTTTGGTGAACAGAGTCGCGCAGCCAAATATCAAGTCACGAAAATGACTTTTTAAGGCTAAGATGCGTGATGGGCAGTCAGTCCAAGATCACTGTCTGATGAATGATCAAGGACATGGAAGAGCTTGAGAAGCTCGGTGTGAAGTTAGACTTGGATCTGCAGAACGATATTATTCTGCAATCCTTGACTGATGCATATGGGCAATTCATCATGAATTACCACATGCATAAACTTCAAAATTCCTTGGCCGAATTAATGAATATGCTGGTTACCGCTGAGCTTTCTATGAAAGGTTCTAAAGGCTCAGTTCTTGCTATGGAATAGACTTCTTCCAAAAGAAAGTCTTATGGAAAGAAAAAGAAGTCTGTGAAAAAGCAAAAGGTGGAAGGATCAAAGAAGAAGAAGGCAGAGCCGAAGAAGAAGGCCGATGGCAAAGGAAAGTGTTTCCATTGCAACAGCGACGGCCATTGGAAGCGGAACTGCCCTACTTACCTGGCCACCCTGAAGAACAAGAAGGAAGGTCCTTCTGGAGGTATGCTCGTTATTGAGTCTAACCTTACGGTTTCTTCTGCATCCAGTTGGGTGCTTGACTCTGGTTCTAGTGCTCATCTGTGCACTTCCATGCAGGGTCTTGAGGATAGCAGGAGGCTGAGGGATGGAGACATGATCCTACGCATCGGTAATGGAGCAAGAGTTGCTGCAGTAGCCGTGGGAACATACCCTCTTCGATTACCATCTGGTTTAGACTTAGTTTTGAAAGACTGTTATTATGTGCCTGCAGCTAGCAGGAATTTGATTTCTGTTTCATGCTTAGCACTAAGAAGGCTATGTGATTACCTTCTTTAAGGACCATTGTAACATTCTTTATGAAAGAAATAAAATTGCAAATGGTTTCCTTATTAATGGTCTTTATCAGCTACATATTGATGTACCTGTTCTAACTATCGAGCAAAACGTGAATGCCAAACGACCTAGGGATAGTCCAAACGATAGATATCTATGGCACCTGAGATTAGGTCATATAGCAGAAGATAGGATCAACAAATTGGAGAAAAATGGGCTATTGAGTCCATTGACTTCTGAGTCATATCCAACTTGTGAATCTTGTCTTCAAGGCAAAATGACTAAACTCCCTTTTGTTGGACATGGGGAGAGGGCCACAGATCTCCTTGCCCTAGTACATACTGATGTGTGCGGCCCATTTGATGTGCCGGCTAGAGGCAATTTTGTCTACTTCATTACCTTTACCGATGATCTGTCTAGGTATGGGTATGTGTATCTTATGAGACACAAGTCTGAAGCTTTTGAAAAGTTCAAAGAATTCAGACATGAAGTAGAAAAACAAACTAAAAAATCCCATTAAGGTTCTTCGATCAGATCGAGGAGGTGAATACCTTAGCCAAAATTCCTAGACTATCTCAAGGAAAATGGCATAGTCTCTCAATGGACTCCACCAGGAACACCTCAACTCAACGGGGTTTCAGAATGGAGAAATCGGACTCTATTGGATATGGTTCCGATCCATGATGAGCTTCACAGACCTCCCTGATTTTCTTTGGGGACACTCATTGTTAACTTCAATCTTATCTACTGAATAGGGTTCCCTCTAAAACCGTTCCTACCACACCGTATGAGATATGGCACGGTAAGAAACCAAGTCTGAGTCATCTCAGAATTTGGGGTTGTCCGGCTCATGTCAAAAGACAACAAGCGGACAAGTTAGAGTTTAGGTCCTTCAGAGCTCGATTCATAGGATATCCTAAAGAGTCATTAGGATACTATTTCTACATTCCAGAAGACCACAATGTGATTGTGAGTCGACATGCCATCTTTCTTGAAAAATAGTTTATTCAAGATAGCGGCATTGGAAAGCAGATTAAGCTTGATGAGAAAGTCTCACAAGTACAACGAGCTAAGGACCAATTGGAACCAAATTAGGTTGAGCCAATAAGAACACTACCTCCTCCACCTCGTAGATCGGAAAGAGTTTCCCATCCCCCTGAAAGATACTTAGGTATTATTTCAGAGGAAGTAGAGGAAAATGTTCCTCATAGGTAATGGTGCTCATGGTGATGATCCCAAAACCTACAACGAGGCGATATCAGATATCGACTCCGAGAAATGGCTAGAGGCAATGCAGTCAGAAATTGACTCGATGCACTCAAACCAAGTCTGGACCTTGGTAGATCCACCAGAAGGTATAGTACCTATTGGGTGTAAATGGATCTTCAAGAGAAAGATTGGTGCAGATGGGAATGTGGAGACATTCAAGGCTAGACTAGGTGGCAAAAGGTTATAGTCAACGCGAAGGCATTGACTATCAGGATACCTTTTCCCCAGTAGGCTATGCTAAAATCCATCCGCACATTGCTTGCCGTTGCAGCCTATTTCGATTATGAAATATGGCAAATGGACGTGAAAACGGCATTCTTAAATGGATATCTTGAGGAAGATATCTATATGGAACAGCCGCTAGGTTTCACATCCAGTGATACTGATCACAAGGTTTGCAAGCTGCAAAGGTCCATATATGGACTTAAGCAAGCATCTCGGAGCTGGAACACTCGTTTCAATGATGTGATCAAAAAGTTTGGTTTCATCAAAAATGAAGAGGAACCATGTGTTTTCAAAAAGGGTCAGTGGGAGCGCTGTTGTCTTCCTCGTATTGTACGTGGATGACATCCTCCTTATTGGGAATGATATTCCCATGTTGACATCAGTCAAGATGTGGTTGTCCAAGGAATTCTCCATGAAAGACCTAGGTGAAGCATCCTTTATTCTAGGAATTAAGGTCTATAGGGATAGACCGAATAGGATGCTAGGACTTTCACAGAAGATGTACATAGAGGAAGTACTAAAGAGGTTTAGTATGGAAAACTCTAAGAGGGGATTAATACCCTTCAGACATGGTATTCATCTTTCCAAGAAGATGTGCCCTAGCACACCTGAGGAAATAGAACGCATGAGCAAGATCCCTTATGCTTCTGCAATAGGGAGCCTCATGTATGCCATGCTATGTACACGACCTGATATAGCCCATGCTGTGAGTGTCACAAGCAGATATCAGTCAAATCCAGGTGAAGAACACTGGACTTCTGTGAAATGTATCCTTAAGTACTTGAGAAGAACTAAGGATATGATGTTGGTCTTTGGTAACGGAGAACTCCAAGTCCAGGGATACACAGACTCGGACTTCATGTCCGATATAGATGATCGAAAGTCGACATCTGGGAGTCTGTTTGTGTGCAATGGTGGTGCTGTCAGCTGGAAGAGTTCCAAGCAAACCATGATAGCAGATTCCACCATGGAAGCAGAATATATCGCTGCATCAGAGGCTGCGAAGGAAGCATTCTGGTACAAGAAGTTTGCTGCAGAAATTGGAGTAATGCCATCAGATGCCATTCCTCTATACTGCGACAACAATGGCGCCATAGCCCTTGCTAAGGAGCCGAGGTCTCACCAGAAATCCAAGCACATTGAGCGGCGATACCACCTCATCCGCGATTACCTCGAGAAGGGTTACGTCGAGGTCAAGAGAGTCAACTCCACAGATAATGTGGCAGACCCACTTACAAAGCCGTTGGGCCAGCAGAAGATCGAAGCCCACCTTGAGAAGATGGGACTTAGACTTGTAGCCAATTGGCTTTAGGACAAGTGGGAGATTGTTAGATATATGTGCCCTAGAAGCCAGAATTGGCTGACACTTGTAATACACTTCTAGGGGCAAAATTATAATTTTGACTATAATCAATAAAATGGGTTATTTTCTATCACATATGTGTATTTAGTGTCTGTGATACATCCTTTGAGTTAATGGTAATGATAATTCATATTTTCAAGAGTTGAAAATTTAAGACATGAATAATCATTATTAACTCATAAAATGCTCCCGACCATAGGATCATCACGAGGATGGTGATTGATCCGGAAGGTTGGTGTACAATCGCTTCTCTTTAGTAGATGAGTCTTGAGTCTACGGTGTGGAGACACCGGAGCGAGAGTACAGGTACTCGTTAGAGAACGAGGGCACTGAGCGTGACCACCTCGAGTAGTCATTAGGAAGTCTACCTTCTCGTCAATGACTGACTCGATGCTGCAGTAGTGTGTCTGGTTCTTTGACCTGAGATGCATCGGCAGTTCACCTTGAGGGTGTTATAGTTTGACTACACCATTACTCGGTCTCCTAGCCATATGGAACCCTGAGGTGTATGTTGGCTATAGCATGTTCATTGTAGGAACTGGATTGCATCAAGATGGAATCTATCTACCTCGGTGGTAGAGGAGCAGCCCTATGATGATCATGAGAATCAAGTCCAGAAGCCCATGGCCATGGCAGAGTGAAATAATAGAAAGAGTTTCTATTTAGATTTTCACATTGGACTTGAATCGAATGATTACATCATATGACAGAGACTAGGGTTTGACGAGTTCACCTTAACCCTAATCTGATCGGGGCTCAAGATAGAAGAACTTAATCACACAGGTAGCTGCACCAAGAGGTTCGCATTCAGCTCTGATGGGTTGCCACCATATACTGCTAGGTGTCACTGGTGGATTTTGGGAGCAATTAGAATGATTTAGATGATCGATCATTCTAGCTGTTCGAATCAGAAGAGTTCTGATCCATCGAAAGGAGTTTCGATGATGTCGATGATAGAGATCATGACATATCCCATTACCATACAGAACTGAACCTAACTGGGTCACACAAACAAGGGTTTGAATCTGGTGATCATCAATTGAACTGATCCAGTTCAATTGATCTGAATGAGATTCAATTAGGTTCAAGGAAAATCGTGCTAGCACTCGATTGAACCTAACGTTCTTCTTTTACTATCATAAATAAGTTGTCCTGACTGAGCCAAAGGAGTTTGTGCTCAATCAGAGGCCTTCATATGGTCTGACTGGAGGTTGTCCAAGTCAGAAAAGGTTGTCTTATTTTGTAAGACATTACCTGCCATTTTTGGTCACCTGCCATTTCTTGTTCTTTGACTTTGGTCAAAAGTCTGACCTTTGACTGGTCAAATGTTGACCATTGACACTTTGACTTTTGACCACATGTCATGCACCTATTGGAGAGCTGGTGGGGGCTTGTCCCCCTGCCAGAACCTGGCAAGGAGGAAGGGCGCACGCCACCCTTGGCGTGTGCCCAAGTTGGAGGCGCCTAGGAGTCCTTGTTGGACAAGGACTCCATCTCCTTTTTGGATTCCAATTAGAGTTCTCCTAAGAACCAACTTTGACTGGTCTTAGGCGCCCTCTAAGGAGGAATCCAGGGGACTCTATTCCCACCAATCAGATTTAGATCTGATTTCACAAAGGGTTGTGATTGGTTGGGAAGAAGAGGAGTTGGATCACGCATAGAGGTCTATAAATAAGACCCTGCGCCCAACTCAAATAAGAATAATTCTCCCATGCCCCAAGGCTGCCTCTCCCCTCCTTCCTCCATGCCATAGTCTCTTCTCCCTCTCCTCTCCACGTCCAAAAGGAGTTTTGGATCTTAGGTTGGTGCGATTCAGATCAAGAAAGGCGATCAAAAGCTAAGAAGGCTGCGCTGCTGCAAAAGGACGACTGCTGATCTTCAAAAGAGTTTTGAAGATCCTCCAGATCAGATCCAGATCTAATTTTTGGAGATGTGATAGAGAAGAAGAGGATCTCCAGATCCAACCTGAGTGGATACCGGTAGAGGCCAGGCGCACTTGCGTGGCTAGATCCAGAACCTTCCGCTGCTTATCAGGATCATCAATGGGTAATAGGATTACCCAAATCAGGTAAATTAAATTTGAATTTATCTATATTTTATTTTATTTATTAAAATAATAAGAATCAGATCTGAAACATATCAAGATCTGATTTGGATCGAAGAAAAAAGTTTTTGAAATATATCTCTTAATCCGATCAGATCTGAACGAACCTGGTCTGGGAAATCAGGATTTTCCTTCAACTTATCCCGTTATCATACGAAACTGAATCTAACTGGGTCATGCAAATAAGAGTTTGGATCTAGATATCATCAATTAGACTAACCTAGTTCAATTGATTTGAATAAGATTCAATTAGGTTCAATAAAATCGTGCTAGCACACGATTGAGCCTAATGTTCTCCTTTAATAATCATTAAAGCTTATCTCGACTAAGCCAAATATATTTAGGCTCACTTAGAAACTTTTACTTGATCTGACTGAAGCTCGTCTAGATCGAAAAAGGGTTGTCTTAATTTATGAGATAAATTTAAGACAACACCTACCATTTTCGATCATCTGCTAATTCCTATTTTTGAACATTGGTCAAATATTGACTCTGGATACTTGGACATCTACCCATGTGTCATGCGCCTATAGGAGAGTACCTAGGGCCTTGTCCTCCTACTAAATACAGACAAAAGAGGATGCATTCCTAGGAAGGTGTGCACCCGATGAGGATAAAGGAGGAGTTCCATACAGATGGGACTCCAGGGTTGCTTCAGGGGATTAAACTCTATGGCGTCAAGAACTCTTGTTTGACCCAGTCTTGGTGCCACCTTAGGAGGGTTTTGAGCATCTCTCATCTAATTAGATCAGATGATGTCATCCCACTAATCAGATTTAGATCTGATTGCTTAAAGGGCCATGATTGGTCGGGATGATGTGGCATTGCATGGCGCAACAGGGTCTATATAAACCTTATCTGCGCCTAGGTTTTTAATGCTTCTGCCTTTAGCCCATGCCACAAAGCCTCTCTCCCTCCTTTTCTACACCACCCTCTGGTCTTCTCTCTCCTCTCCACATCCTAGGGGTTTTGGGCATGAATAAGATGCAGTCCAAGCAAGTGAAAGGCACTAGGAAAGGAAGAAGGTAGCACTACTGCAAGCGACAGTGACAGTTCTTCAAAAGGAGTTTTGAAGACCTTTAAGATCAGATCTATATCTAATTTTTGGAAAATTGATTGAGAAGAAGAAGATCTCTAGATCCTGTCTGAGTGGATACCAGTAGAGGCCAGGTGCTTACATGGCTACATCCAGAACCTCAGGCAAACATCGAGATCATCACAGGATAATTGGATTACCCAAAATAAAGATATAATTAAATTAAATTAAATTTTTATTTTTATTTTATTTTTATTATCAGATCAATAAGATCAAATCTAAGGAGTCTCAGATCTAATTAGGATCTTAGGGAAAAAAATTTTAAAATATCCCTCTTGATCCAATCAGATCTGAACGAACCTAACCCGAAAAACAGGTTTTTTCCTTCAACAACTTTCCATGTTTAGACATTCCTAGTCTAAGATTTTGATATAACTTAGACTCTTCTTTTTCTCTATTTATTGGATGAATTTTATTCTAATTTTTTTGTAGAATATAGAGCTTTGGGAGATGTTTGGGGTGTGCAAAAATCAGAGGAAGAGGGTCCTTAGGCGTGGGGGTTCCATAGGCACCAAACTAGGTGTAGGTGAGAAAAAAGAGAAGAAGAAGAGGATCTTCTTCTAGGGCTATTTTATTTTCAATCTCTTCTTTTTTTTTGAGTTTTTTCTGAGAGAGTCTCAGATCAGTAAATTCTCATCTTTCTTCTCATATTTTGGAGAGTTCAAATTTTAAAGAAGGGAGCATCGGATCGACCATCGAAGAAGGATCAGCATAGTACTAGCATGCTATACTGATTTCCTGCATCAGACTTTAGATCAGAGATCTTAGCTCGTATGGATGACTCCTAAAGATTGAATGCATGTGCAACTCATGACATCATCCTCAAGCTCAAATCAGCAAGTTAGAACATCTAACTTGCTCAGGTAATAGATATGATCTATAAACTTCGTACCTATATTAGATGTAGTATAGATCTAGGTTAATTTGATCAACCTTTTACTTTCTTATTTGATTTTAATTTTTGATTTAATATCATATCTTGATCATATAATAGATCTAATATCTAAGTATTTATATATTTATTTAAATAAATATTTAATTTATTTAAGTCTTCTGCTGTAAGATCTTGAAAAGGTTTTCAAGATCTACCTGTAAAATCCTAGATCAAGAACCTTTAATTGGTATCAGAGCAAGACTATTATTACATGATTTTTATGCATGTTTAGATTATTTCTTAGATTAGATCTAATTTATAATCTAATTATTAAATCTAAAATTAAAAAAAATTTAGATCTCACGAACTACCATAAGATTGTCCTGCTGTAAGTTTTACCCCTTACAGTGAAAAGATTGTCTTAGTTCATGATGATCTGACTCTAATCATAAATTTATTAGATTTGATCTAATTTTAAATATGATTTAATAAATTTAAAATAATTTTAGATCTAAAAATAAAATATTTTAGATTGCATAAACTTCCATAAGATTGTCCTGCTGTAAGGTTTATCCCTTATAGTGAATAGGTTATCCTAGTACGTGCTGATCTAAAATATTGATCATAAAATTTTAGATTAGATCTAAAAAATTTTATGATCTGATTAAAAATATTTTAATTTAGTTTTAATCTTCATAAATATATTAGATTTGATCTAGGAAGGTTTATGGTTGATTGTTATTGAAACTATTTCAATTACATGAACCAGTTTAGATTAGATCTAAAGTAGATTCATGTTTATGTTACTTGCATATTGATTATGAATCAAACATGTAACTTGGCTGATAGAATCATATTGTAAAAATATTTTATAAACATAAAAATTATTTTCAAAAAGCCAAACCCCAACCCTCAGCCCAAAACTTAACTAAGAATTAAGAAGTTGTTTGATTAGGTTTTAGGATTGTAAATTGAAGATCCTATGACACGAATCATAATACATTGGGTTAATGGGTTAGTGGAGATTAGATCAATTAATTAAATTAGACCTAGGATTAGATTAAAGAATGGATTTAATTAGAGAATTGACTAAATCTAATCAATTGTTGTCTTAGATTAGGTCAAGAATTCTTTAGATCAATTGCAATAGTTGTAGTTGGTTAAGTCCACGTCTTTAACAAGACCCAAGATGGACTTGATTCTTGGCTACGCGGTCTAGCATGAACTGTTAGGTTGATCTAATTGAAACTAATTAAATTAGTTGGTGTCTAAGGTAAAACATACTAGTAGTTTTTAATTGGTAGCCCACTTACCTAACCATTTTTGATGGTGTCTAAGGCAAGCCTGACAGACCCTTCCACTGATCGAACTTATCTGGCCTCTTAGTGAGATTATATTTTGATTAGATCACTTAACTATTCGAGAAATAGTTATATGATAGCTGGATCATAGCCTCCTATTAAAGTGGATAATAATGGGTCCATCAATTGGATAATCATTGGAGGTCCAAAGGCCTGGTGCTTATCGATTGATGAAATTATCATTCATTATATGATCTCTTAGATACATCTTTATAAATGGTGGTCAGGTGGGCCAACCAAAGTTGGGCCTGATCATTCATTGGTTAGATGGGCCAAGTATGGTCATGTTAATGGTTGGACCTAACTGGACCCTTTTCTGAGAAGGGCAAAGCCAACTGATCAGGGCCTGGAGCTAAATTTAATTACTAAAAATTATTTGAAGAAATAATTGGTTATGAACCTACCTTAGATATACATGGATGGGTCAACCAAAGTTGGGCTCGTATGCAGTCTATGTGGATTTTAGTACCCACTAAGAAATTAGGATAATTCCTCAAATTGGAGGTAGAGGCTACCAATTCAAATAAAATAGTGGAAGAAATCTTTTGTTTAAAGTCCAAATCTTTAGGTTTAATGAATCAATTAGTAATTAGATTTTGATTTTTCTTTGTGTAGATATGGCCACTTTTTTATCGCTCTAATCATTGTTGGATAATGATAAGTTGGTGGGACCCAACTTTGGTAGCTGGTACTGAAAGTTGAAGATTATCCTAGAGCATGAACGGATCTTATATGTGCTGAGGATCCTACACCTAAGGAGCCAGCTTCCAATGCACATGGAATAGTCATAGACACTTATCAGAAGTGGCTTAGTGATCGAACCATAGTTAGTTGCATTATGCTGGCTAGATGAGCGACGAGTTTAGTTGCAGGTTTGAGACAGCTCAGCCAAATAAAATGCTCCAAGTGTTGGAGGATTCTTTTGGCACACCCAATGATATTGAGAGGCATAAGACTAGTTGCACCATCTTCAATGCTAGAATGCAGGACAGAGCCTCTGTCATTGATCATGTACTATATATGATCGAGTTGATAAAGCGCTTGAGCAAAGTCGGCTTTTCCTTGCATGAACAACATGGAAAAGATGCAATACTAAACTCGCTGCCAAAGTTCTATCTCCCTTTTTTTACTCATTACAGAATGACAAAGCCTGAAGTAAACTACTATGACTTCACTACTACAAAAAAGGGCTACGGCAGCGGTTTGTAACTGCTGTCGTAGCCCAAAAAATTACTGCCATAGGCTATGGCAGCGATTTTCTAACTGCTATTACTACAATCATCATCTTAGCTCTATGGCAGTGGTTGTTGCAGCGGTTGCTAGAACCGCTGTCATAGATAGCCTATTGTAGCGGTTTATAAAGCGATTGTTAGAACCGCTGACATAGAGTTTTAGATCGTTCTTCATCTCACGAGTTGAATCTTATAATCACCATTATAAAAAATAATTAAAGTAGTAGCCAAGATTATTTATAAAAAAAATTATCTCATAATCGGACACCATTTGGTCCTTTAATCACTCATTTATCATTTAACGATTGAAACTAACCTGTACTAAATTGACCAAGATAACGATATCCGATTGAAATAAAACTTTGATAGTATGCTACAAATATCATTGAGATCATCATTGCAGATTTTTGGATCCATCGAAGATCTCCATCTATCAGATTATCGCATCATCATTTATGGTCATCAAAATCAAATTTTTCTGATCGACGAAGCTAGGTACATCGGATCAAGGCGATCTTTTACGATGATACTCTAATGATAATTATTTAGATAATGAATGATGAAGATGGACATTAAATTTTAAAATTATATAATATTTAAAAATATATATAAATGGCAGTGGTTATAATTAACCACTACCATAAATCAGATTATAGCAACGGTTCCTACTAATCATTGCTATAGATCCGACTTATGGCGGCGGTTATAATGAACCGCTACTATAGGTCGATCTATGACAGTAGTTTTTTATAACCACTGCTATAGATTCGATCTACGGCAGTGATTTTTGTTAACTGCTGCTATATGTCAAACCTATGGCAGCGGTTACAAAAATCGTTGCTATAGGTCCGACCTATAGCAGCGGTTAACAAAAATCACTACCGTAGGAGCTATGGCAGTGATTTTGAAAATCGCTGCCATAGTAAGTACTGCCATAGACCATTTTTGTAGTAGTACTTACTGGGGTTACTTCAGAACTTTGAGAAGGATCACCAGCTCGATAAAGAGTCGGTGAACTTAGTGGGAGATTCGTCTTCTGATTCTCGATCCTTTAGAAAAGGGAAGAAGAACAAGAAGAAGAAAACAAAGAAGGTGAAAGTTCAGGCTAAGACATCAGTGCAGGGCCAAACCAAGAAGATCAAGCTCGATAAGAGTCAAGCTGAATGCTTCTTTTGCAAGAAGCGGAGGCACTGGAAGAGGAACTGTCCTCAGTACATTGCCTCCCTAGATCCAAACAGGTAGAGAAAGAAGCAAGCTATTACTGGGAAAGGTATTTATATGATAACTCCTTATAATTTTTTTATTTATGATATTACTGACTAGATATTAGATATCGGTAATCCTTACCATATTTGCAATTCATTGTAGGGATTGCAGGTCAGTAGAAGATTCGAGCAAGGTGAGAGATTCCTAAATGTTGGAAATGGAAGACTAGTTCTAGTTTTAGCTTTAGAAATTTTGAAACTTATCTTTAAATCTCATACCATTGCTCTTAGTGATTGTTATTTCTATCCTAGTTTCCTTTTAAATATCATTTCTATAGGCCTTTTGGCGATGAATAATTATGAAATTTTAATAAAAAAATGAATTTGTAATGTCACTATGAATTGTGTTACTGCTTTCTATGAATAATTGAACAATGGTGTATATATGTTATCACAACATATTAATATAATCTATTCTACTGGCAAGCATCCTAGATTAGATATTGTATCAGATATCTACTTATAGCACTATCGGCTAGATCATATAAACAAAAATAGGATAAACAGATTGACTCAAGAGGGAATCCTCGAAGTTAATGATTGTGAATCACTTCCAACCTGTGAGTCATGTCTTCTTGGTAAAATGACTAAGTCATCTTTTACTGAAAAAGATGAGAGAGCCAATGAGCTCTTAGATCTAGTACATACTGATGTATGTGGATCAATGAGCATAAGTGCCAGAAGTGGATATGTCTACTTCATCACTTTCAAAGATGATCTATCCGAATATAGATATGTCTATCTGATGAAATATAAGTCAAATTCTTTTAAAATATTCAAATGATTCTGAAGTAAAGTAGAAAAATAAACTGAGAATAGTATTAAAACTCTTCGATCTGATCGAGGAGGAGAATATCTTTCTAGTAAGTTTCTCACATATCTAGGAGAGAATAAAATTCTCTTCCAATGGACTCCTCTTGGAACACCATAGCATAATGATGTATCTGAAAGGAGGAATCAGACTTTGTTAGACATGGTTTGATTTGTGATGGGATTTTCTAGCTTCTCGATATCCTTCTAGAGATATGCACTCGAATTGGCTTGTTATCTATTAAATAGGATTCTAAGTAAGTCTGTAGTTAAAATTCTATATGAGATATAGACAGGGCGTAAGCCAGCACTTTCACACCTTAGAATTTGGGAGTGTCTGGCTTATGTCAAACGGTTAGTTACAAACAAACTTGAACCTAGGTCTGACAAGTATACATTCATAGGGTACCCAAAAGAGACCAAAGGATACTATTTCTACCATGCTAATGAACAAAAGGTGTTCGTCAGTCTTAGAGCAACCTTTTTGGAAAAGAAGTTCCTTGGTGAAGGAACTGTTGCCTCTAAGGTTGAACTTGATGGAGTTCAACAGGTAGAAAGTCCAACACAAAATATTGAACCTAAGTCGGATCTGATCAAATCAGATTCGAAGCCTAGTAAATCCGCACCATTAAGGCGATCCGGTAGACTACCTCACCATCTAAGTAGATGCTATGGATTCTTGATCCAGAATGGTGATCCCATCAAACTCGATGAGAACGATGAGGATCTGATCACCTATATGGATGCGATGCAGAGATCTGACTCTAAGAAATGGCTAAAAGCCATGAGATCCAAAATTGATTCTATGAGGGTCAATGATGTAGGGATTGCAGGTCAGTAGAAGATTCGAGCAAGGTGAGAGATTCCTAAATGTTGGAGATGGAAGACTAGTTCTAGTTTTAGCTTTAGAAATTTTGAAACTTATCTTTAAATCTCATACCATTGCTCTTAGTGATTGTTATTTCTATCCTAGTTTCCTTTTAAATATCATTTCTATAGGCCTTTTGGCGATGAATAATTTTGAAATTTTAATAAAAAAATGAATTTGTAATGTCACTATGAATTGTGTTACTGCTTTCTATGAATAATTGAACAATGGTGTATATATGTTATCACAACATATTAATATAATCTATTCTACTGGCAAGCATCCTAGATTAGATATTGTATCAGATATCTACTTATAGCACTATCGGCTAGGTCATATAAACAAAAATAGGATAAACAGATTGACTCAAGAGGGAATCCTCGAAGTTAATGATTGTGAATCACTTCCAACCTGTGAGTCATGTCTTCTTGGTAAAATGACTAAGTCATCTTTTACTGAAAAAGATGAGAGAGCCAATGAGCTCTTAGATCTAGTACATACTGATGTATGTGGATCAATGAGCATAAGTGCCAGAAGTGGATATGTCTACTTCATCACTTTCAAAGATGATCTATCCGAATATAGATATGTCTATCTGATGAAATATAAGTCAAATTCTTTTAAAATATTCAAATGATTCTGAAGTAAAGTAGAAAAATAAACTGAGAATAGTATTAAAACTCTTCGATCTGATCGAGGAGGAGAATATCTTTCTAGTAAGTTTCTCACATATCTAGGAGAGAATAAAATTCTCTTCCAATGGACTCCTCTTGGAACACCATAGCATAATGATGTATCTGAAAGGAGGAATCAGACTTTGTTAGACATGGTTTGATTTGTGATGGGATTTTCTAGCTTCTCGATATCCTTCTAGAGATATGCACTCGAATTGGCTTGTTATCTATTAAATAGGATTCTAAGTAAGTCTGTAGTTAAAATTCTATATGAGATATAGACAGGGCGTAAGCCAGCACTTTCACACCTTAGAATTTGGGAGTGTCTGGCTTATGTCAAACGGTTAGTTACAAACAAACTTGAACCTAGGTCTGACAAGTATACATTCATAGGGTACCCAAAAGAGACCAAAGGATACTATTTCTACCATGCTAATGAACAAAAGGTGTTCGTCAGTCTTAGAGCAACCTTTTTGGAAAAGAAGTTCCTTGGTGAAGGAACTGTTGCCTCTAAGGTTGAACTTGATGGAGTTCAACAGGTAGAAAGTCCAACACAAAATATTGAACCTAAGTCGGATCTGATCAAATCAGATTCGAAGCCTAGTGAATCCGCACCATTAAGGCGATCCGGTAGACTACCTCACCATCCAAGTAGATGCTATGGATTCTTGATCCAGAATGGTGATCCCATCAAACTCGATGAGAACGATGAGGATCTGATCACCTATATGGATGCGATGCAGAGATCTGACTCTAAGAAATGGCTAAAAGCCATGAGATCCAAAATTGATTCTATGAGGGTCAATGATGTATGGACATTAGTTGATCCACCTGAAGGGGTTAAATCCATTGGATGTAAATGGGTCTTCAAAAGGAAGAGTAGCGCAGATGAAAAGATGGAGACCTATAAAGCTCATCTGATTGCCAAGGGGTATCGTCAACATTATGGTATTGACTATAATGAGACGTTCTCTCTTGTGGTAATACTCAAGTCCATTTGGATCATGCTTGCTATTGCTGCCCATCTGGACTATGAGATTTGGCAAATGGATGTGAAGATAGCTTTCCTAAATGGAGAGCTGATCGAAGAGGTGTATATGATACAACCTGAAGGATTCACATCCACAGATAAGTTCAAGGTGTGCAAGCTTCAGAGATCCATTTATGAATTGAAGCAGGCATCTCAGAGTTGGAACATGCATTTTGATAAAGTGATCAAAACGTATGACTTTGTTAAGAACGGAGAAGAACCCTGCATTTATAAATGGGCAAATGATCCACTAGTGGTATTCCTTATTTTATACGTGGATGACATTCTCTTAATCAGAAATGACATCCCCGCACTACAAGAAATAAAAGTCTGGTTGTCATCACAGTTCTCCATAAAAGACTTGGGTGAAGCATCCTACATCTAGGGATAAAGATCTATAGGGATAGATCTAAAAGAATGCTTGGTATATCCCAGTCCATGTACATAGAAATTATGCTGAAGAGGTTCAACATTGAGAACTCCAAAAAGGACTATCTTTCAATAGGCCAAAAAATTTCTCTCTAAAAAGGATTGTTTGACAACTTCTGAAGAGAAAGAATATGAGTAGAATCTCATATGCTTCGATAGTGGGGTCTATTATGTATGCAATGATATGTACGAGATCAGATATGGCATAATCACTAGGAGTGGTGAGTAGATACCAATCTGATCCTAGAGAAAATCACTGAAAGATGGTTAAAAAAATCCTTAAGTATTTGAGAAATACTAAGAATCAATAGTTGGTTTATGGTGAGTCAGATTTGAAGCTTGTGGGGTTTACAGACTCCAGCTTTCAATCTAACCATGATGACAGTAAAAGTATGTCGGGATATATCTTTACTCAAAATGATGGAGCCATCTACTAAGAAAATTTCAAGCAGCATACAGTGGCTGACTCAGTTTGCGAAGCAGAGTACATGACAGCATCAGATGCAGCAAAGAAAGCTGTGTGGCTAAGGAAGTTCATCACCGAGCTTGAAATAGCACCCTCCATTGATGGTCCAGTCTTGCTCTACTATGACAACACTGGCACCATAGCTCAGGCAAAGAAACTAAAGGCACGCCAGTGGATAAAGCACATTCTGCATCACTTTCATTTGGTCCATAAGTGAAGAAAAATCTTAATTTTCTGGACCAGGTTCGTTCAGATCTGATCAGATCAAGAGATATATTTTAAAATTTTTTTTTTGATCTAGATCAAATCTAAGATGTTTCAAATCTGATTATTATTATTTTAGAAATTAAAATAAAATTATATAATTTACCTTGAAGTGGATAATCCTATTACCCATTGATGATCCTGTAAGCAGCGGAAGATTCTGGATCTAGCCATGCAAGTGCCTGGCCTCTACCAGTATCCACTCGAG
>QRFJ01001251.1:33356-84594 GCA_006176705.1 Cocos nucifera | reverse complement strand
AAAATCCTTTTTCTGCAGCTTTCAAACTTCGACTTTGGTTCCTTGCTCCACCTTGTGTTCCAAGTCTTCGAAGCACCAACCAAGCCCCTTAAGGCTCTCAATACCTGAACCTCAAGCTCATGAAGAGCTACATGCTACCTCCATCCTAGGATAACTCCTATCCTAGCTCTAGGACCATAGTTGTCCTAGCCTCTCTTAAGCCCTCATTCTGGCTCCACCTGTGGCCTCCCAAGGCTTGGGAGCATCATAAATCCTCATAGTTACAAGGTCAAGCTCCATAGAGGATGGCTTAAGCATCGACGAGACACTCCAGAGGAGCTTATTTCCTGGATATAGGACTGTCTTTCAAGTCAGTGGGAGATGATGGTTAGACACTGGAGGAGCCAAATGTTCGAGGTAAAATTTCTAACTTTTAATTTTTTTAATATGCTTAAAGTTTTATTTAAATATTTATTATTTATTTAAATACTTGTTAGGCTACCTTCCATCAGAACTAGAAGAATCATGCAACCCAAGAGTATACGCATACTCTAGGCCGCGAGTCTATGGCCAGTCGTATGCATAGAGAGGTAATTAATTCTAAATCTTACTAGATAAATTAAAGTCATATTTTTTATCATTCTTTTGATAAATTTATTCTTTATTATAGCTGATGAGAGATAGAGTGATGCCCAGCCATAGCAAGATCTTTCGATTCAGTTACACGGACAAAACGGGCAGGTCGATGAATGTCGTCATCGAGCATATTTTTTTATAAGTATTAAATATATTAGTATATAGATTATTATGCATTTCTTATAAAATATATTTAATTTATAATTATAGGATCAGTTAGATCTCTTGCAGTGAGCGTTGGATACCTTTGGCCCCATGACCATCTGTCTCAGTGTCTTGGCCTGAGTATTTGGGAGGATCTGATGCAGGCCTTGACACATGCATGATAGCTACCGGTCCAAGGCGAGCATTCTCCTCGTAAGATTTTGGTGTCATCAATTGGGGAGGCTGAGAGGGGTTTGGCATGGGCAGATCATGCTGTGACGTGGGAGATCGGTTGAGGAGCGCGCATCTCATCTGAAGGGCATCGTGAGAGACATGATTATCGATGCCAGTGCGTATTTTGGAGTCACAGGCTTTGAGAATATGTTGGTCCAATTTTAGCTCCAGCTCCAGCTCCAGCTCGGCTCTGCTTCCAGCTCTGCCTCTAGCTCTAACTCTAACTTTGGCTCTAAGCTATTGCTCCCAGTGATGACGATGAATTGAGGTAGATTTAGAAAAACTTTTGATATTTATTTTTTTAAAAAATATTATAATAAATTTTTATTCAATAATAAAATTATATTTTAGAATAATTTAATGTTATTATTATTTCTATATATTATCTATATTTATCAGATAAAACATATAAAAAAATAAAAATTTATTTTTTTTAATATTCAAGACTATATGATTGATTTTATATTGCTATCAATATTCGTGCCAACCGTTGCAAGGTTCTTGGTTGCAAAGTGCAACCGCTGTATAGACTATGCAAGCGGTTAAAAACCAATTGCTGATAGATCAAAACGCAGTGATTAGTAACCACTGTTTAGATAATAGGCAGCGGTTACATAACTCACTGTTAAGGTCAATATTTGCAGGTTGATTTAAAACACTACAATAGTATCTATTGCAAGTGGGTTTAATCACCACTCAACAACCACTGCCATAGAACTATGACAACTACCAAGTACAGCGGTTAGAAAAATAACTACCATAGTCTATGGTAGTAATTATTTGGACAATGGAAAGCGATTACAAATCGCTGCCATAGTCACTTGTAAGCCATGAACTACGGACAACAACGTAGCTAGCAGCGTTAGAAAATAATGCCAATAGTCTATGGTAGCAATTTTTTGACATGGTAGCGGTTACGAACCACTACCATAGTCCTTTTGTAGTAGTGTAAGTAACTAACTAAATTTAAAAATAAATGATTCAATTATTAAACTCTAAAAAAAAAGTTTGGAATGCTTAACCTAATATGCCAGGCCTTTGTACGTGTGGCGTATGATAGCCTAGTCCTCAATACTGAGTGTTGACATATAGCCACCGTCGACTGCCTCCAACCCACTGGTCATGCATAGTGTAACCAATAGCGATAAATGCGATGCCACAACGATGTTCTTGATCTATGAGTTTATAGTAGACTGAAAACCTTTTCAAGATCTGTAGCGAAGATACTAAATAAATCAAATATTATTTAAATACAATATGTAAACACTAGATCTTAGATCTATTACATGACAAGATCATGATATAAATCAAAAATTAAATTGAAATAGAAATAAAAGAGATGACAACAACCTAGATCTACACTACATCAAATGTAAGTATGAAGTTTATAGATCATATCTATTACTGAGCAAGTTGACGTTCTAACTTGCTGATCAGGTTTGGATAATGTCACGAGCCGCACACATTGTCCGACCTCTCTAACTTGCTATCCGAGCTTGAGGATATTCATGATCCACACTGCATCGGCTCTAGGAGTCATCCATAACGCCTACATTTTCTGATCTGAAGGTCCGATGCAGGAATCACACAGCATGCTAGTAATATTGTGCAGAATCCTTCTTCGCATGGTCGATCCGTGCTCTTCTTAAAATTTGGACTCTCCAAAACAAAGAGAAGGAAGTATAGAGTTTTACAATCGAGACTCTCTCGAAAAAACTCAAAGAAAAAGAAGAGAGATTGAAAAAAATAGTCCAAGAAGAGAGACCTCTTCTTCTCCTTTCCTCACCTAGATACTATTTGGTGCCTACGACCCCCATGCCCAGGATCCTCTTCACGAATTTTTGCACACCAAATCTCTCCTAAACCTTATATTTTCAAATAGTCAACACAAAATTCATGCAATAGATAGAGAAAAAGAAGAGTCCCTTAAGATCAAAATCCACCCACTAGAAGGTGTCAAAACATGGAAATATGGGTTGAGAGCCCCACCTTGGGCGCTCATCCATCAATTATTAGAATAGACAGGGAGGGGTATGCCAAGAAAGGAGAGAATTTATTTTTCATATGAATAGAGAAAATTAATAAGATGGCGGGCACTCAAGAAGCAATGTTTTGGTCAACAAGGATCTATCTCATAGAATCGATGCAAAGCTAGACTCCTTCTATATAGATTGGGTTCCAACAAATGTGCTTTGCTAAAAGGGGAGAAAAGAGGGCGACAAGCCATGGGTGTGAGATTTTTCAAAAGAAATAACAACAAAGGCATGAGGCATTGAGGATAAGTGTGCTAAGATAGGGACTAGTCACACTCTAGGACTCCGCGTTTGACTGGTCAAACAAGATTTTTAACCAAATATTCAAGCACAAACATATTTCAATTAAATAAGACCTCAAACTTATTTAGACTAAGATAGATAGAATAAATGAAATTTTAATTTTAAATTTATTTTTTAATCAAAATTAAAAAATTAGATTAATCCTGAGTCCTAGTTAGACAGGACAACGTTCTTCCTTGCACTTGCTTATCCAATAAATCAATTTGGACTTTACAACCCACACAACACACACCATTCAATCCTAATAAATAATATTAATTAGACTTAATCGCAAGCGCTATTGCTTAATCTAATACAGCCAATAGTAACTAATACTAATCAACCTCCTATAACACTGGCATAGGGGGGGGGCCGGTGGTTTAAACACCATCGTATTGATTGTTTAACACTACACACACAACACACAACCGAATCAATCACATCCCGACAAGATCGTAGCTCTAATATTGTGACCTCATAGATCTGAACAATTTGTGCCAAGAAAAATTTAAATTCAAAAGTGACCACTAGCATGATACCACGAGTTTGATAGGTCGAAGGTTAGAAACACATCCTTAGACCAATGTGCAGATATATTTCGTATACATCCCCTTGACTACAATGCTCATAGGACACCTCAAGTCAACTATCACCACTCCGATCAGGTCACAACACCACCACACAGTTAAAACTATCAATATCTAATCGATGGTTATCCTCGGCCAAAAGAATTTGCTATATTTCAAATATAGTGAATACACTTCCCAACTCTTGGGTGTCAATCCATTTGACAATCATACTCTGACTCGCAATACCACCACACAAAAAGCCTCCATAACGGAATACAAATTTATTAGTCCGATATCAAAACACAGGAGTCTTGCTATAAGTTCACTAAGGTGATCTCAGGTAACAGGATCCTATACCTATAATTCCATCAGATACATTTTTGACAGCAAATGCTCGAAGTTGCTCACGTCAAGAGTGAGTCCCATACATCTCACCTGTATGCCAATCAGTTCTCCATCCTATGGTAAGCAGAAAACCAACCTATATGGCATATAGCGATCTAGCCGATAGGCACTTTGTCCTATTGATAAAGCCTATCATTTGATCGTGAACGAAAAACAAATCAATAATTTCCCGAACTAGGTCGTTCAGCATCTGATCAGATCAAGAGATATATTTAAATTTTTTTTGTTCATCGAACAAAATCTAGATGTTTCAGATCTAATTTTTATTATTCAATAATAAAAATAAAATCTAAATAAATTCAATCAAATTTTAATTTATCTTGATGTTGGTAGATCCTAATCCGTTAATGATCAAAGCAGCGAAAGGTCTGATTACTATGCAAAGTCCTGGCCCTTACCCAATATCCACTCAAGTAGATCAGAGATCCCTTCTCCTCCATCCCAATCTCCAAAAAATCAGATCTGGATCTGATCTGGAGGATCTCGTCAAACACCTTCGAAGATAGCATTGTCCTTGCAACAGCGCAGCCTTCTAGCTTCGTCGCCTTTCCTTATCTAGATTGCACCAACTTAGATCCCAAACTTGTGGCATGGAGAGGAGAAGGGAAGAAGATGACCCTTGGCAATGGAGGGGAGGAGAGGCAGCCTTGGGGCGTAGGATTCAATGCTCTAGTGGGCGCAGCGGTATATTTATAACTTGCATGACCAGCCCTCCTCTCTCCACCAATCACAACATGTTGGGAAATCAGATCTTAAAATTTATTGAGGGGAATAGAGTCCTTGGATTCCTCCTAAATGGCACCAGATAAGTCAAACTGGTTCTAGGAGAAATCTATTGAACCAAAAAGGAGATGAGTCCCATCAACAAGGACTCCTGGGCACTCTTCTCTGCACGACACCAAGGGTGGGCGGCACACTGCCCTTGCCAACTTTTTAGGGACAAGGCCCCACCCTCTCAATGGGCCTGACATGTGACAAAATCAAAGTGTCAATGTCAACGTTAAACCAGTCAAAAAGATAGAAATGATAGGTGAGCAAACCCAGTGGCAGGTACTGTCTTACAAAATAAAACAACCCTTTCTACCGACAAGCTTCCAGTTAGACTAGGTGAAGGCCGCTGGAATGAGCACAAACCCTTTGGGCTCAGTAAGGACAGAATATTTATATAGTAAAAAAGAACGTAGTTCATCGAGTGCTAGCAAACGATTTTCTTGAACCTAATTGAATCCATTCAGATCAATGTGAACCTGATTAGTTCAATAATATCACCAAGATTCAAAACCATTGGTTTGTGTGACCGAGTTTAGGTTCATTTCTGTTGGTAATGAAGATATGTCATGATCTCTATCATCACATCATGGAAACCCTTTGACGGACCAGAACTCTTCTGATTCGACAGCTAGAAACGATCATCTAGAATCATTCAATTGCTCCCAAAATCCACCAGTGAACACCTAGAGTAGAGGTGTCAATCCACAGAGCTGAATGCGAAAAGCTCTTGTGCAGCTATCGTGTGATTAAGTGTCTCCTCTGAAGCCCCGATTAGATAGGGAAGTGAACTCACAAACCCTAGTTCTACAATGAAGTAATCATTCCGATCAAGTCTTATGGAAAACTAAAATAGAAACTCTTTTTATTAATTTCACTCGCAATAGCCCATGGGCCTCTAGACTTATTCCCGATTAATAGGCGCTCCCTACCAGATCGAGGTAGATAGATCCATCTTGATGCAACCAGTTCCTACAATGAACATTCACAGCCAACATACAAACCTCAGGGTTCCATATGCTGGAGACTGAGTTGTAGTGTAGTCAACTAAAACACTCTCAAGGTGAACTGCCGGATGCTCTCAGGTCAAAAGAACCAGACACACCACTGCACGCATCAAAGTCAGTCAATGACGAGAAGGTAGACTCCAATGAACTACGAGGTGTCATCTCAGTGCTTCATTCCTAAACGAGTACATATCTCGCCCAATATCTCCACATCGTAAACTCAAGTTCAATTTCTAAAGAAAAGTATGTACACCAACCTCGATCAATCACCTCCTGGATGACCTATGGTCGGGAGCAATTAAATGAGTTAAAAGATATCAATCCTAAATTTTAACTCTTAAAAATATAAATTAATCATTATCATTAACTCAAAAATTATCATCGACAACAAATACACATATGTAATAGAAAAACCCTTTTTATTGATTATAGCAAAATTATAATTTTGCCCCAGAAGTGTATTACACAGTGAGCCAATTCTGCTTCTAGGGCATAATTTAATCAATAATCCTTCACTTACCCAGCTGCAGAAAAAGGATTTTCTGCAAATTAGCTAGCTCAGTCCAAAACTAGGTCAGCTAAGTCTCAGAGCATGGGCAAAATAGAGAGCTGCACGTTCGAGACTGCTGGCACGGCATAGGACTAGGCCAGCTCAGTTTTAGACTGAGCTGACCTAGTAGAACTTAGCCAGCTCAATGCACGGGCAGAGTTATGCAAGGGTCTATTTTGGATTAGGGTCTGGGTTGATCCTAGGGGTCTTAAGGCCTAGTTTGAGAGGTCTTAAGGGGGCTAATTCATGTATGGATTGGGTCTAGATCCAGAGGATGAGAGCATGGGAGACATGGATGTACATGGGCTTGGTGAGTGCTTTCATGTATTGGATTAGCCGGGGAGTTTTTTAGTCGGGCCTAATGGCTATGTATAAATACATAGGTTGTATTAGGATTTTCAAGATTGGAATCAATACAGACCTTTTCTTCCTTAACTCTCTTCTTCTCTTCTCTCTAGAGTTGCCGCCCTAAGATTCTTGAAGAAGGCCTAGAGAAGGAGGGTGTCTCCCTCAAGCCCAAGGAGGGAGGCACTCCATCATAGATCTAGATGGAAAATCAGTGGTTTGCTGCCCATAGAGAATGTCACTGGTTCCTTTAGGTCTGTGCTAAAGATCAGGAGCTTCCGCAATATGGTATCGATGCTTATGATGTCAAGGATGATTAGCATTCGAGCGATATCATGGGTCTATAATTTGGTATCAAAGTTAGGTGATGCCTGGAACGTTGTGGACGATAATATGGTATCAAAACATGATGGTGCATGGAAGGGAAGGAGAAGTTGTACATGGTGAAATCAAAAATCTGCACTAGAATTCTATAGTATGTCTCAAATCTATCTTTGTTATTGCTATGGTTTGGAAGGTGGAGGTTGAGAGGATTAATGGGGTTGAGAGGATTAATGGGAAGAAATTTTCTTAGGGTGGAAGGATTTGATGCATGATTTGCTGATCGGTCTTGGTGGAAAGGCTGGGGTGTATGATGGTTATGTGATAGGTAAGGAGCACTGGAGTGCTGCAGTAGCGCTTTCCTGAAGATGCAGGGCTGAAAGAGTCTCGGTGATGCAGCAGCTGAGGGAGGTATCTCAGTAGAGAGCATCAGGGTTCTTTAGAAAGATGGATAATATAGGGCTATAGAAGAGAGGTTATCCAAGGGGTAATGGTCAAAGGAAGGCTAAAGAAGCGACTATACGTCCTTTAGTATCTGGAAGGTGGAAAAGTAGTCAGAGATGTATTCAGCGATTCGACCAGAGCATAGATTTATAGAGCCTTGGGAGTGATGGAGATGGATGATCCAAGGAGGTCCAGCAAGTTAGGACTGGATGGTTGTAGAGTGGCGTAGAGACAAGTTAGGGAGAGCTGAAGTGCTGCAGGAGCGCTACCCTAGAGGCATAGGGGTTGAGAGAGGCTCGGTGGTGCAACAGCTGAGGAGTGTATCTCAATAAATGATGTCAGGGGCTTCTCAGGAAGATCGAGAGTAGGTCTCAGGGAGAGCCAAGAGGTCTCAGAGAGCGTCAGAAGGTCTCAAGCAGCCAGAAGTATCATGGATCAAGTTTTTTCTATAGAGGCACCAGAAAGAGTCACGATTCAGGTGGAGGATGGTTCTCCGGGCATAACTGAAGCGATGGCTGGTGTAGGGGCAGAAGAGAAGGACTAGGGTGGAATTTTCTAGGGTTTGATCGCTGGATTCAAAAGAGTTGGATGAGCTCTTGGATTTTGGAGGTGCCCATAGTTTATGGAGGTATCCAAGATAGCTTTGAAGGGGTCCACGAAGCGTGGAGGGTTCGAAGGGATAGCGATGGTGTTCGAGGTGCAGCTGTAGGCTCAGCAGTGCAGTGTTGAGTGGTTGGCCTCGAGAGACTTGATGATAGAGTCAACTTCTACGGCATCAAGTGGACTTCAGATATAGGTGGAGCTTCGGAGAGGTGGCTTCATAATTAGAGAGAAATTTGACATGAGTTCAAAGTAGAGGGGTGCGGGAGGATCGATATCCTAGCACCAGCGTCGGTGATGCACAGCTCCAAGTGGAGCGGCATGTGTAGGAGGACAGGCATAGTTTTGAGGAGACCATGTTAGGACTTGTAGTGAGTGCCGGTATAGGAACGTTGCAGGTTCTCTAGGGAAGTCTAGAAAAAGTGATGTGGCTGCTAAGCAGAAGGGATTCTATAATTTTAGGATGGTGTAGAGATGCAAGCCAAGGTCTTCAGCGGTGGAGGCGGTCATCCAAAATGCCTAAAGGGTGCACAACAACTGAAGAGGATTGGTGGAGGCAATGATTGCACAAGGGACTGTCGAGTGTGTAGTGATAGTGGGATCATGCAGGAGGTCATTGTTGAGATGTTTGCCAAGACTTGGGAGCACCAAGGTGGAGATTGTGAGGATTGTGGTGCTCCCAAGCCTTGAGAGGCCACGGGCGGAGCCAAGGTGAGGGCTTCGAATAGGCTAGGATAGGTGTGGTCCTAGGACTAGGATAGGAGTTGTCCTAGGATAGAGGTGGCATGTAGCTCTTCATGGGCTTGAGGTTCAGGTATTAAGGGCCTCAAGAGGCTTGATTGGTGCTTTGGAGATCTGAGACACAAGGTGGAGCAAGGAACCAAAGTCGAATCTTGAAGGCTATAGAAAAAGAATTTTCTATAGGTTAGCCGGCTCAATCCAAAATTGGGTCAGCTAAGACTTAGAGCATGGGCAAAATAGAGAGCTATGAATTCAGGACTACTGGCATGGCACAGGACTGGGCCAGCTCAGTTTCAGACTGAGCCGACCCAGTGGAACATAGTCGGCTCAGTGTTGAGACTGAGCCGACTCAGTGTGCAGACAGAATTATGCAAGGGTCTATTTTGGACTAGGGTCTAGGTTGATCCTAGAGGTCTTAAAGCCTGGTTTGAGAGGTCTTAAGGGGGCTAATTCATGTATAGATTGGGTCTAGATCCAGAGGATGAGAGCATGGAAGACATGGGTATACATGGGCTCAATGAGTGCTTTCTTGTATTGGATTAGTCGGAGAGTTTTTTAGTCAGGCCTAATAGCTATGTATAAATACATAGATTGTATTAGGATTTTCAAGGTTGGAATCAATACAGACCTTTTCTTCCTCAACTCTCTTCTTCTTTTCTCTCTAGAGTTGCCACCCTAGGGTTCTTAAAGAAGGCCTCGAGAAGGGGGCTTCTCCCTCAAGCCCAAGAAGGGAGGCACCCCATTACAGATCCAGGTAGAGGATCAGTGGTTTGCTGCCCATAGAGAATATCACAGGTTTTTTCAGATCCATGCTAAAGATCAGGAGCTTCCGCAATATGGTATCGATGCTTGTGATGTCAAGGATGATTGGCATTCAAGCAATATCATGGGTCTACAATTTAGTATGTGTGCCCTAGAAGCCAGAATTGGCTGACACTTGTAATACATATCTAAAAGCAAAATTATAATTTTAACTATAAATAACAAATTATGTTATTTTCTATCATAGTGTGTATTTGATAGTGTCTGTGATACATCCCTTGAGTTAATGGTAATGATGGTTCATATTTTCAAGAGTTGAAAATTTAAGACATGAATTTTTATTATTAACTCATAAAATGCTCTCGATCGTATGACCATCATGAGGATGGTGATTGATCCGAAAGGTTGGTATACGATCATTTCTTTAGGATAGATGAGTCTTGAGTCTACGGTGTAGAGACACCGAAGTGAGAGTATCGATACTCGTTAGAGAATGAGGGCACTGAGCGTGACCACCTCGAGCAATCATCAAGAAGTCTATCTTCTCATCAATGACTGGCTCAAAGCTGTAGTGGTGTGTCTGATTCTTTGACTTGAGGTGCATCGACTGTTCACCTTGAGGGTGTTATAGTTTGACTACACTATAACTCGATCTCCTAGCCATTCAGAATCCTGAGGTGTATGTTGGCTATAGCATGTTCATTATAGAAATTGAATTGCACCAATAGGAGATCTATCTACCTCGGTAGAAGAGGAGCAGCCCTATGATGATCATGAGAATCAAATCCATAAGCCCATGGCCATGGCAGAGTGAAATAATAGAAAGTGTTTCTATTAGGATTTTCATAACGGACTTGAATCGAATGATTAATTCATATGATGAAAATTAGGATTTGACGAGATCACCTTAACCCTAATCCAATCGGAGCTCAAGATAGAGGAACTTAATCACATAGGTAATTTCACTGAGAGGTTTATTTTCAATTTTGATGGATTGCCACCATATACTGCTAGGTGTCACTGGTGGATTTTGGGAGCAATTAGAATGATTTGGATGATCAATCATACTAGTTGTCTAAATCAAAAAAGTTTTGATCCATTGAAAGATGTTTTGATGATGTCGATGATAGAGATCATGACATATCCCATTATCATATAGAACTGAACCTAACTGGATCACACAAATAAGGGTTTGGATCTAGATATCATCAATTGGACTCAGTTCAATTGATTTGAATAAGATTCAATTAGGTTCAAAAAAATCATGCTAGCACATGATTGAGCCTAATGTTCTTCTTTAATAATTATTAAAGCTCATCTCGAAGAAAAAGGTAGAGCTGAAGAAGAAGACCACTGACAAAGGAAAGTATTTTCATTGCGACAATGATGGCCACTGGAAGCGAAACTATCCTACTTACCTGACCACCCTGAAGAATAAGGAGGCAGGTCCTTTTGAAGATATGCTCGTTATTGAGTCTAACCTTACGGTTTCTTCTGCATCCAGTTGGATGCTTGACTCTGGTTCTAGTGCTCATTGTGCACTTCAATGCAAGATCTTGAGGATAGCAAAAGGCTGAAGGATGGTGAGATGATCCTATGCATCAAAAATGGAGCAAGAATTGTTGTTGTGGCCATGAAAACCTATCCTCTTCGACTACCATCTGGCTTAGTTTTAGTACTTAGGGATTGTTATTATGTGCCTGCTGTAAGTAGGAATTTGATTTATATTTCATGTTTAGCACAAAAAGGCTATGTAATTAGTTTTCTTAAGGACCATTGTAATATTCTTTATGAAAGAAATAAAATTGCAAGTAGTATCCTCATTAACGATCTCTATCAGTTACATATTGATGTATCTATTTTTAATATCGAGTAAAATATGAATGCCATAATATCAAAATGACCTAAAGATAGTCCAAATGATAGGTATTTATGGCACCTAAGACTAGGTCATATAGCAAAAGATAGGGTTAACAAATTGGAGAAAATTGGACTATTGAGTTCATTGACTTTCGAGTCATATCAAATTTGTAAATCTTGTCTTCATGGCAAAATGACTAAGCTCCCTTTTGTAGGACATGGGGAAAGGGCCACGGATCTACTTGCCCTAGCACATACTGATGTGTGCGGCCTATTTGATACGCCAGCTAGAGGCAACTTTATCTACTTCATAACCTTTAATGATGATTTATCTCGGTATGGGTATGTGTATCTTATGAGATACAAGTCTGAAGCTTTTGAAAAGTTTAAGAAATTCAAACATGAAGCCAAAAAGCAAACTAAAAAATCCATTAAGGTTCTTCGATCAGATCGAGGAGGTGAATATCATTAGTTGAAAATTTCCTAGACTATCTTCAAGCAAAATGGCATAGTCCTCTCAATGGACTCCACCTGAAATATCTCAACTCAATGGGGATTTCAAAATGGAGAAATCGGATCTTATTAGATATGGTCCGATCTATGATGAGCTTCACAAACCTTCCTGAGTTTCTTTAGGAATATAGTCTAATGGCTGCTATATATTTACTGAACAGGATTCTCTCTAAAATCGTTCCTACCATACCGTATGAGATATGGCATGGTAAGAAACCAAGTCTGAGTCACCTCAAAATTTGGGATTCTCTGGCTCATATCGAGAGACAACAGGCGGACAAATTGGAGTATAGGTCATTTAGAGCTCGGTTCATAGGATATCCTAAAGAGTCATTATGATATTATTTCTATATTTCGGTAGACCATAATGTGATTGTGAGTTGACATGCCATCTTTCTTGAAAAATAGTTTATTCAAGATGGTAGCATTGGAAAGGCAGATTCAAGACTCGAGGAAGAAAGTCTCACTAAAGCAATGAAGCTAAGGACCCTGTGGAACCCAAATTCAGGTTGAGCCAATCCAATCACTACCTCTTCCACCTCGTAGATCGAGAAAGAATTTTTCATCCCCCTGAAAGGTACTTAGGTACTATTTCAGAGAGAAAATAGAGAAAATATTTTCTCATGAGATAATGGGGATTCATGGTGATGATCCCAAAATCTATGATCGAGGCGATATTCGGAATATCAACTCTAAGAAATGGTTAGTGGCAATGAAGTCAGAGATTGACTCAACGCACTCAAACCAAGTCTGAACATTGGTAGATCCACCTGAAGGTATAGTACCTATTGGGTGTAAATGGATCTACAAGAGAAAGATAGGTATAGATGAAAATGTGGAGACATTCAAGGTTAGATTAGTGGTGAAAGGGTATAGTCAGCATGAAGGCATTGACTATAAGGATACCTTCTCACCAATAGCCATGCTAAAATCCATCGACACCTTGCTTGCTATTGTAGCCTATTTTGATTACGGAAATATGGCAAATGGAACGTGAAAATGGTGACCTTCTTAAATGGATATCTTGAGAATGATATCTATATGGAATAGCCGTTAGATTTCACATCCAGTAATGCTGATCACAAGGTCTGCAAGCTGCAAAGATCCATCTGTGGACTTAAGCAAGCATCTCAGAGCTGGAATGCTCATTTCAATGATGTGATCAAATCATTTGGATTCATCAAGAACAAGAAGAAATCATGTGTATTCAAAAAGATCAGTGGGAGCGCTATTGTCTTTCTCATACTGTACGTGGATGACATCCTCCTTATTGAGAATGATATTCCCATGTTGATCATAGTTAAAATGTGGTTATCAAAAGAGTTCTCTATGAAAGACCTAGGAGAAGCATCCTTTATTCTAGGAATTAAGGTCTATAGGGATAGACTGAATAGGATGCTGGGTCTCTCACAGAAGATGTACATAGAGGAGGTACTAAAGAGGTTTAGCATGGAAAACTCCAAGAGAGGATTAGTACCCTTCAAACATAGCATTCATCTCTCCAAGAAAATGTGTCCCCAACACATTAGAAGAGATTGAATGCACGAGCAAGATCCCTTATGCTTCAGCAATAGGGAGCCTCATGTATGCCATGTTATGTACATGATCCGATAGAGTCTATGCTGTGAGTATCACGAGCAGATATCAGTCAAATTCAGATGAAAAATACTGCACTTCTATAAAATGTATCCTTAAGTACTTAAGAAGAACTAAGGATGTGTTGTTGATTTTTGATAATGGAGAACTCCAAGTCTAGGGATATACAAACTCGGATTTTATGTCCGATATAGATGATCGAAAGTTGACATCTAGGAGTCTGTTTATATGTAATGGTGGTGCTATCAGTTGAAAGAGTTTCAAGCACATAGTGATAGCAGATCCACCATGAAAGTAGAGTACATCGCTGCATCAAAAGCTTTGAAGAAGGCATTTTGGTACAAAAAATTCACTATAGAGATTGGAGTGATATCATCAGATGCCATTCCTCTGTACTGCAACAACAATGGCACCATAGCTCTTACTAAAGAGCTGAGATTTCATCAGAAATTCAAGCACATCAAGCAGCGATACCACCTCATCCGTGATTACCTCGAGAAAGGTTACATCGAGGTCAAGAGAGTTGACTCCATAAATAATGTGGCAGACCCACTCACAAAGTCATTGGGCCAACAGAAGATCGAAGCCCACATTGAGAACATGGGACTTAGACTTGTAGCCAATTGGCTTTAGGTCAAGTGGGAGTTTGTTAGACATGTGTGCCCTAGAAGCTAGAATTAGTTGACACTTGTAATACACATCTAAGAGCAAAATTATAATTTTGACTATAAATAATAAATTAGATTATTTTCTATCACAGTGTGTATTTGAAAGTATCTGCGATACATCCCTTGAGTTAATGGTAATGATAGTTTATATTTTGAAGAGTTAAAAATTTAAGATATGAATTTTTATTATTAACTCATAAAATGCTCTCGACCGTAGGATCATCATGAGGATGGTGATTGATTCGAAATATTATTATAGGATCGCTTCTTTAGGATAGATGAGTCTCAAGTCTATGGTGTAGAGATACCGGAGCGAGAGTATAGGTACTCATTAGAGAATAAGGGCACTGAGCATGACCACCTCGAGCAGTTATGAGGAAGTCTACCTTCTCATCGATGACTGGCTCGAAGCTGCAGTGGTGTATCTAGTTCTTTGACCTGAGATGCATCGATAGTTCACCTTGAGGGTGTTATTATTTGACTACACCATAACTCGATCTTCTAGCCATTCGGAATCCTAGGGTGTATGTTGGCTATAGCATGTTCATTGTAGCAAATGGATTGCACCTATAGGAGATCCATCTACCTTGATAGAAGAGGAGCAGTCCTATGATGATCATGAGAATCAAGTCCATAAGCTCATGGCCATGATAGAGTGAAATAATAGAAAGAGTTTCTATTAGAGTTTTCACATTAGACTTGAATCGAATGATTAATTCATATGATGGATATTAGGGTTTGACGAGATCATCTTAATCCTAAACTGGTCGGGACTCAAGATAAAGGAACCTGACCATACAAGTAACTGCACCGAGTGGTTTGCTTTCAATTCTGATGGATTGCCACCATATGTTGCCAGGTGTCACTGATGGATTTTGGGAGCAATTAGAATGATTTAGATGATCGATCATACTAGTTGTCTGAATTAGAAAAGTTCTGATCCATCGAAAGGTGTTTCGATGATGTCGATGATAGAGATCGCGATATATCCCATTACCATATGAAATTGAATCTAACTGGATCACACAAATAAGGGTTTGGATCTAGATGTCATCAATTGGACTCAGTTCAATTGATTTGAATAAGATTCAATTAGGTTCAAGAAAATCATGCTAGCACATGATTGAACCTAATATTCTTCTTTAATAATCATTAAAGCTTATCTCGACTGAGCCAAATATGTTTGGGTTCACTCAGAAATCTTTACTTGGTCTGACTGGAGCTTGTCTAGGTTAGAAAAGGGTTGTCTTAATTTATGAGATAAATTTGAGACAACACCTGCCATTTTTCGTCACCTACTAAATCTTGTCTTTGGACTTTGGTCAAATATTAACCTTTGACACTTAGACATCTACCCATGTGTCATGCATCCATAGGAGAGAGCTTTAACCCTTGTCCCCCTGCTAAATAGTAGAAAAGCAAGGGGTGCGTGCCTAGGGAGGCATGCACCCAAAGTGGATAAGGATTGGAGTCCCATACTGATGGGACTCTAGTTGCTTGATGCATTCAACTAAGGTGGCGCCAAAGACTCATCTTTGACCAGTCTTGGTGCCACCTAAGGAGGTTTGTGAGAGACTCTAATTTGATTGGATCAGATGATGTCATCCCACCAATCAAATTTAGATTTGATTGCACAAAGAGTCATGATTGGCCAGGATGATGTGGCATTGCATGGCACAGTAGGGTCTATATAAATCCTATCTGTGCCTAGGATTTAGTACTTTGCCCATGCCACATAGCCCTCTCCCTCCTTCTCCATGCCATCCTCTGATTCTCTCTCTCCTCTCCATGCCTAAAAGGTTTTGGGCTTCAGTTTGGTGCGATCCAAGAAAGAAAAAGGCGACAAGAATGGAAGAAGGCAGCACTGCTGTAAGAGACGACACCCGATCTTCAAAAGCTATTTTGCAGATCTTTAAGATCAGATTCAAATCTAATTTTTGAAGGATAGATTGGGAAGGAGGAGATCTCTAGATCCTATCCGAGTGGATACTGGAAGAGGCTAGATGATTGCATGGCTACATCCAGAATCTCAGATAAACCGCAGGATCATCACAGGATAATTGGATTACCCAATATAAAGATACAATTAAATTAGATTTAATTTAATTTATTTTATTTTATTTTATCAGATCAATAAAATTAGATCTAAAAAGTCTCAAATCTGATTTGGATCTAAGAGAAAAATTTTTAAAATATTCCTCTTGATCAAATCAGGTTTGAACGAACTTAACCCAGGAAATAGGATTTTTCCTTCAGGCGCCGCATCATAGATCCAGGTGGAGGATTAGTGGTTTGTTTCCCATAGAGAATATCATAGGTTCCTTCAGATCCATGCTAAAGATCAAGAGCTTTCGCAACATGGTATCGGTGCTTGTGATGTTAAGGATGATTGGCATTCGAGTGATATCATGGGTCTATAATTTGATATCAGAGCTAGGTGATGCCTAGAACGTTGTGGACGATAATAGTAACTTTGGTATAACTTCTCGATCTTCTTCAATCAGGCACCTTGAGCCCTCTTATGATCGAAGAAGTCATACCTCCTCTGCACAAATTTATCAAAAATTAGTTATAAAATTATTCTAATCAAACATATATAGTGTAAACATATAAAATACATAAATATAACTAAGATGCGCGTACTTACCCATATCTTCTCCTATATCCAGTTCCTGATGGTAGGATCCATCAAATGCCAGTCTTTGAGCTCTACGAGAATGATGTCTGACTACCTCACAAGCACTCCAAAAAAGAAATGCATCTTCGATGTGGTCTCTCCTACCGGCTTTCCCTCTGCATCATAATAAACCATCATGTGATGCTGGCAGTTCCACACATGTGCCATACGTGTGGGACCGTAAAATGTCTAGCTAGATGATGCACCTATAATATAAATACATTATGCAAATATATAAGTATACAAATACTATATAAAAAATAAAGTTGTACTAATATAATAAAAATGTACACTCAGATGCTTGCGTAGTAGCATATGCCTCAGATATGGGCGACGATAGAGGCTCAGCTGTCGATGGAGTAGATGCCGTCGATGGAGTAGATGCTGATGGTGGAGGTCCCTGAGCAGCTAATGCTGAGGTGGATGGAGTATGCTCCAATTGCTCCTCGGATGCTGAACTGCGTGTAACCTACCGAGGGGCATGGGTGAAAGCTAGATGGCATCGGTGCCATCGTGATCTACAATATTAATGAACATTAATCAATATAACATGTTGAACAATAATATTAGTATAGCATCAATAAATAGTCTCTAATATGTATAATAATCAATTGATAGGTCTATCATTATGCAATGCAATAAACAAAAGCAACATGATATAAACATCCAAAAAATGTTATGCAATAAATTCTACAACATGAATTACATTCATAAATAATTAAGGATGAGCAACAGTCGTAGATCCGATCTCTTGTGTGAACTTTGGTATTAATCCAAAAACTTGAAAGAAGAACAAAGTAGATGATGGTGGCACCTTAGGGCTTAAATTTGGAACCATAGAGAGACAAATCAAATTCTATTCACTTGAAAGCCAAGCCGGCTCCATGTCTGAGATAGCCAGCTCCGTACCTGAGACATCTGGCTAGGATCCTCCCCCAGCTAGCTTAATCACGACCAAAGCCTGCTCGACTATGTATCCGAGTCAGCTTGATTGTGTGCCATCCCTTCGATCACTTCCTCACTCCCTCTCTCAATCTCTCTCACCGACGATGGTGGTGAGGCCAAACCCCTTGAAGGAGAAATCCTAATTTTTCGGATCAGGTTCGTTCAGATATGATCAGATCAAGAGAGATATTTTAAAAATTTTTCTCATATATCTAGATCAGATCTGAGATGTTTTAGATCTGATTTTATAAATCTAATAAATAAAAATAAAAATAAATTAAATCTGATTTAATTATACCTTGATGTTGGGTAATTAGATTACCCTTTGATGATCCTGTTGATTGCCTGAGGTCCTAGATCTAGCCACGCAAGTGCCTGACCTCCATTAGTATCCACTTGGATTGGATCTAGAGATCTTCTCCTTCTTTATCATCTCTCCAAAAATTAGATCTGGATCTAATTTGGAGGATCTTCAAAACTCCTTTTTGAAGATCTATTATTGTCTCTATAGCAGTGCTGCCTTCTTTCCTTCTCATCAGCTTTTTCTTCCTTAGATTGCACCAAACTGAAGCCCAACTTCCCTTGGGCATGGAGAGGAGAGAGAGAATCAGAACATGGCATGGAGGAGGGAGAGGGGCATCCTTGGGGCATGGCTAAGAAAAAACTATTTTAAAGTTGGGCACAGATGAAGGAAAATCCTGATTTTTCGGGTCAGGTTCGTTCAAATCTGATTGGATCAAGAGGTATATTTCAACAATTTTCTCTTAGATCTAAATCAGATCTGACATTTTTCAAATATAATTTTATGATCTAATAAATAAAAAAATTAAATTAAATTAAATCTAAATTAGTTTTACCTTGATATGGGTAATCCGATTACCTGTTGATGATCTTGTTGATTGCTTGAGGTTCTAGATCTAGCCACGCAAGTGCTTGGCCTCTACCGATATCCACTCAGACTGGATCTGGAGATCTTCTTCTTCTCTTTCTTTTCTTCAAAAACTAGATCTAGATCTAATTTGGAGAATCTTCAAAACTTCTTTCAAAGATCAGCAGTCATCTTTGCAGTGGTGCTGCCAACTTCCTTTCTCGTCAGCCTTTTCTTACCTGAATCGCACTGATCTGAAGGCCCAACTTCCTTGGACGTGAAGAGGAGAGAGAGGATCAAAAAAGTGGCATAGAGGAGGGAAAGGGGCAGTCTTGGGGCATGGCTAAGAGAGGGGTCTCTAAAAGTTGGGCACAGACAAGTCTTTATATAGACCCTACTGCGCCATGCAGTGCCACATCACCCCGGTCAATCACGTTGCTTCATTCAATCAAATCTAAATCTGATTGGTGGGATGACATCACCTGATCCAATTAGATGAGAGTTCCATAGATTCATCCTAAGGTGGCACCTAAGACTGGTCAAATTCTATAGGTGAGGGTCACCTAGTTTGAATCCAAGAAGCAACCTGGAGTTCCATTCGTATGGGACTCCAGGCATCCCTATCCATGGGCGCACGCCATCCTAGGCATGTAGCCCCTCCTTTCTAATTTTTAGGGAGGGGACAAATCCCTATCTGCTCTCCAATAAGTGCATGACACATGGGCAGATGTCCAAGGGTCAAAGGTCAACGTTTGACCAAAGTCAAAGGACAAGAATTAGCAGGTGATGGAAAATGGTAGGTGTTGTCTTAAATTTATCTCATGAATTAAGATAATCCTTTTCTGATCTAGACAAGTTCCAGTCAAACCAGGTAAAGGTACCTGAGTGAGTATAAACATATTTGGCTCATTCGAGACAACTTATAATGATAAGGAAAAGAGAATGTTAGGTTCAATCGTGTGCTAGCATGATTTTCCTTGAACCTAATTGAATCTCATTCAAATCAATTGAACTGGATTCAGTTCCAATTGATGATCATCCAGATTCCAAACCCTTATTTGTGTGACCCAGTTAGGTTCAGTTCTGTATGGTAATGGGATATGTCATGATCTCCTATCATCGACATCATCGAAACTCCTTTCGATGGATCAGAACTCTTCTGATTCAGACAAGCTAGAATGATCGATCATCTAAATCATTCTAATTGCTCCCAAAATCCACCAGTGACACCTAGCAGTATATGGTGGCAACCCATCAAGAGCTGAATGATGAACCTCTTGGTGCAGCTACCTTGTGTGATTAAGTTCTTCTATCTTGAGCCCCGATCAGATTAGGGTTAAGGTGAACTCGTCAAACCCTAATTTCTATCATATGATTTAATCATTCGATTCAAGTCCAATGTGAAAACCTTAAATAGAAACTCTTTCTATTATTTCACTCTGCCATGGCCATGGGCTTATGGACTTGATTCTCATGATCATCATAGGGCTGCTCCTCATACCACCGAGGTAGATAGATTCCATCTTGGATGCAATCCAATTCCTACAATGAACATGCTATAGCCAACATACACCTCAGGGATTCCTGAATGGCTAGGAGACCGAGTAATGGTGTAGTCAAACTATAACACCCTCAAGGTGAACTGCCGATGCATGCACCTCAGGTCAAAGAACCAGACACACCACTGCAGCATCGAGTCAGTCATTCGACGAGAAGGTAGACTTCCTTAATGACTACTCGAGGTGGTCACGCTCAGTGCCCTATTCTCTAACGAGTACCTGTACTCTCGCTCCGGATGTCTCCTACACCATAGACTCAAGACTCATCTACTAAAGAGAAGCGATTGTACACCAACCTTCCGGAATCAATCACCATCCTCATGATGATCCTATGGTCAGGAGCATTTTATGAGTTAATAATGAAAATTCATGTCTTAAATTTTCAACTCTTGAAAATATGAATTATCATTACCATTAACTCAAAGGGATGTATCACAGACACTAAATACACATATGTGATAGAAAATAACCCATTTTATTTATTTATAGTCAAAATTATAATTTTGCCCCTAGAAGTGTATTACAAGTGTCAGCCAATTCTGGCTTCTAGGGCACATATATCTAACAAATCTCCCACTTGATCCTAAAGCCAATTGGCTACAAGTCTAAGTCCCATCTTCTCAAGGTGGGCTTCGATCTTCTGCTGGCCCAACGGCTTTGTAAGTGGGTCTGCCGCATTATCTGTGGAGTTCGACTCTCTTGACCTCGATGTAACCCTTCTCGAGGTAATCACGGATGAGGTGGTATCGCCGCTCGATGTGCTTGGATTTTTGGTGAGACCTCGGCTCCTTAGCAAGGGCTATGGCACCATTGTTGTCGCAGTACAGAGGAATGGCATCTGATGGCATTCACTCCGATTCTCTATGGCAAACTTCTTATACCAAGAATGCCTTCCTTTGCAGCTTCTGATGCAGCGATATATTCTGCTTCCATGGTGGAATCTGCTATCATTGTTTGCTTGAAACTCTTCCAGCTGACAGCTCCACCATTGCACACAAACAGACTCCCAGATGTCGACTTTCGATCATCTACATCGGACATGAAATCCGAGTCTGTGTATCCCTGGACTTGGAGTTCTCCGTTACCAAAGACCAACATCATATCCTTAGTTCTTCTTAAGTACTTAAGGATACATTTCACAGAAGTCCAGTGTTCTTCACCTGGATTTGACTGATATCTGCTTGTGACACTCACAGCATGGGCTATATCAGGTCGTGTACATAAGCATGGCATACATGAGGCTCCCTATTGCAGAAGCATAAGGGATCTTGCTCATGCATTCTATTTCCTCAGGTGTGCTAGGGCACATCTTCTTGGAAAGATGAATACCATGTCTGAAGGGTATTAATCCCCTCTTAGAGTTTTCCATACTAAACCTCTTTAGTACTTCCTCTATGTACATCTTCTGTGAAAGTCCTAGCATCCTATTCGGTCTATCCTCTATAGACCTTAATTCCTCTAGAATAAAGGATGCTTCACCTAGGTCTTTCATGGAGAATTCCTTGGACAACCATATTTTGACTGTGGTCAACATGGGAATATCATTCCCAATAAGGAGGATGTCATCCACGTACAATACGAGGAAGACAACAGCGCTCCCACTGACCTTTTTGAAGACACATGGTTCCTCTTCATTTTTGATGAAACCAAACATTTTGATCACATCATTGAAATGAGTGTTCCAGCTCCGAGATGCTTGCTTAAGTCCATATATGGACCTTTGCAGCTTGCAATACCTTATGATCAGTATCACTGGATGTGAAACCTAGCGGCTGTTCCATATAGATATCTTCCTCAAGATATCCATTTAAGAATGCCATTTTCACGTCCATTTGCCATATTTCATAATCGAAATAGGCTGCAATAGCAAGCAATGTATGCGGATGGAATTTTAGCATAGCTACTGGCAAAAAGGTATCCTGATAGTCAATGCCTTCGCATTGACTATAACCTTTTGCCACTAATCTAGCCTTGAATGTCTCCACATTTCCATCTGCACCAATCTTTCTCTTGAAGATCCATTTACACCCAATAGGTACTATACCTTCTGGTGGATCTACCAAGGTTCCAGACTTGGTTTGAGTGCATCGAGTCAATTTCTGACTTCATTGCCTCTAACCATTTCTTGGAGTCGATATCTGATATCGCCTCATTGTAGGTTTTGGGATCATCACCATGAAGCACCATTACCTATGAGGAACATTTTCTCTACTTTCCTCTGAAATAAGTACCTAAGTATCTTCTCAGGGAAGGATGGGAAATACTTTTCGATCTACGAGGTGGAGGAGGTAGTGTTCTTATTGGCTCAACCTGATTTGGTTCCATTTGGTCCTTAGCTCGTTGCTACTTGTGAGACTTTCTCATCGAAGCTTAATCTGCTTTCCAATGCCGCTATCTTGAATAAACTATTTTTTAAGAAAGATGGCATGTCGACTCACAATCACATTATGGATCTTCTGGAATGTAGAAATAATATCCTAATGACTCTTTAGGATATCCTATGAATCGAGCTCTAAAGGACCTAAACTCTAACTTGTCCGCTTGTTGTCTTTTGACATGAGCCGGACAACCCCAAATTCTGAGATGACTCAGACTTGGTTTCTTACCATGCCATATCTCATACGGTGTGGTAGGAACGGTTTTAGAAGGAACCCTATTCAGTAAGTATATTGAAGTTAACAATGACAGTATCCCCAAAAAAAATCAGGAAGGTCTGTGAAGCTCATCATGGATCGGACCATATCCTAATAGAGTCCGATTTCTCCGTTCTGAAACCCCGTTGAGTTGAGATATGTTCCTGGTGGAGTCCATTGAGAGACTATGCCATTTTTCTTAAGATAGTCTAGGAATTTTCCGACGGCTAAGGTATTCACCTCCTCGATCTGATCGAAGAACCTTAATGGATTTTTCAGTTTGCTTTTCTACTTCATGTCTGAATTCTTTGAACTTTTCAAAAGCTTCAGACTTGTGTCTCATAAGATACACATACCCATACCTAGATAAATCATCGATAAAGGATTAATGAAGTAGACAAAAGTTGCCTCTAGCCTGGCACATCAAATGGGCCGCACACATCAGTATGTACTAGGGCAAGAAGATCTGTGGCCCTTTCCCCATGTCCTACAAAAAAGGGAGTTTAGTCATTTTGCCATGAAGACAAGATTCACAAAGTTGGATATGACTCGAAAGTCAATGGACTCAATAGCCCATTTTTCTCCAATTTGTTAACCCTATCTTCTGCTATATGACCTAATCTTAGGTGCCATAGATATCTATCGTTTGGACTATCCCTAGGTCATTTTGATTTTATGGCATTCACATTTTGCTCAAAATTAAAAATAGATACATCAATATGTAACTGATAAAGACCGTTAATAAGGAAACCACTTGCAATTTTATTTCTTTCATAAAGAATGTTACAATGGTCCTTAAGAAAACTAATTACATAGCCTTCTAGTGCTAGGCATGAAATAGAAATCAAATTTCTGCTTGCTGCAGGCACATAATAACAGTCTTTTAATACTAAGTCTAAACCAGATGGTAGTCGAAGAGGATATGTTTCACAACCACGGCAGCAACTCTTGCTCCATTTTTGATGCGCAGGATCATCTCACCATCCCTCAGCCTCCTGCTATCCTCAAGACCCTGCATAGAAGTGCACAAGTGAGCACTAGAACCAGAGTCAAGCACCCAACTGGATGCAGAAGAAACCATAAGGTTAGACTCAATAACGAGCATACCTCCAGAAGACCCGCCTCCTTCTTCTTTAGGGTGGCCAGGTAAGTAGGGCAGTTCTGCTTCCAGTGGCCATCATTGTTGCAATGAAAATACTTTTCTTTGTCAGCAGCCTTCTTCTTCAGCTCTGCCTTTTTCTTCTTTCCTCCTTCCACCTTCTGCTTTTTCACAGACTTCTTCTTCTTTCCAAAAGACTTTCTCTTAGAAGAAATCCATTCCATAGCAAGTACTGAGCCTTTAGAACCTTTCATGGAAAGCTCAGTGGTAACCAGCATGTTCATAAATTCGGCCAAAAAATTTTGAAGTTTATGCATAAGATAGTTCATGATGAACTGCCCATACATATCAGTCAAGGATTGCAGAATTATATCATTCTATAGATCCAAGTTCAATCTCACTCTGAGCTTCTCAAGCTCTTCCATGTCCTTGATCATCATTAGACAATGATCTTGGACTGACTGCCCATCACGCATCTTAATCTTGAACAATTATTTAGTGACTTGATACTTGGCTGCGCGACTCTGTTCACCAAACATCTCCTATAGGTGAGTCAACATTTGGTGAGCAGTCCTAATATCTTCATGTTGATGCTGAAGTTCATCAGACATCGAGTCCAACATATAGTATCTGATCTTATTATCTTCATCTATCCACTTATCCAGAGATGCTCTCTGCTCAGTGAATGGACGAACTGGTAAGGTGGAAAGATCCTGGTCCAATACATGAGTTAACTTCTTAGAATCCAAAATGATTTCAAAGTTCCAGAGTCAATCCATATAATTTGGTCTGGTCAGTCTATGGGTGTTCAGGATTCGTGCTAGTGGATTGGATGCAGACATTTTTCTGTAGAGAGTCAAAGTTTCTAGTTAGATATTATAATTAAGACTTAACCAATTTATTTAGAGATTTTATTTTTAAATAAATTAGCTCCCACTATTTTTTGGATCCCTACAATTTTTCTGTAGAGATGCAAAAATCTCTATGATTACAGATTTCTAGTGGGTGGTGCAGTCCCACCGACTTACTCATCACCTCACCTAACAGTTATTGATGATGGGTTAGCCAATGAGTGAACAACTTTTGTTCAATGATTCTCTAATCATGATGCACCCAATCTTGGTCTCTAATTCATGAATCTTACTATGTTCAGAATATTGATCCACTCCTTAGTTAAGTCAGACCCACCATTTGCATAGATTAAATTTCTAATTGAGTCTCTCACCATATCCAGAATATTGAGTCCAATCCATCCTCCAGTCTGTAGCATCCAATGTCTAATAGATATGGTTGCATCTTCTAGGAGCAACTGAGCCACTATAACCAGCCGAGAACAATCAATCTCGAGAAGGGCCTGCACATCTACAATGGTGGAAGACCTTAGACTTAATCTTTTCTTAGGAAGATTTAATTTAAGTCTCATTAAACTAGACTCGACATAGTCATAACCATTATGACTAACCTAATGGCATGGGTTAGCTCGGATTATTGACTACCTCAGATTAGAACTGAGTCAATAAACATGGCCAGGTAAGTGAGATCGGTGGAAAAGATATGCCATTAACTCGACAAGGATGCATTCGAGTCGAGTAGCTTCCAATTAAAAATCAGTCAGTTGTATCTGCCAAACTTACCTTAAACACCAAATTGTTGAGCCAGAATCAATCAGGTTAGCCTACAATCCAGACTCTAACCACTGAGCCTAATTAAGTCTTAGCTTGATCAATCACTCATGTGACTCGATCTTGACCCAGATTAATCCTATTAGGCTGGTCAATTTAAGCATTGTTGATCCCATCTAACTAACTCTTGATTCAATTTGATCAACCGCTAGACCTAATTGAGCTACCCAAGTCCAAACCCAATTTTATGAACATGTCTTCGATCTAAAAATTCTCAATTTTAGATTTAATATATTTCATAATCTTAATTCTTAATTAAGTTTAAGATTCATAAACAAAACATGTAAATAAGATCCTAGGATTTCAGAATCTAGGGTTTTGCAGAAAGTAAATTTTCAATTTTTGATTAAGGATGAACGCACAGCATCCCTACACATCATAAGAACACCCCATCGAATGGAAGGATGGGCTTTAAACCCTACTTTATTCTTATGACCAGATGGCCAAGGAGAATGCCTTAATCAGAAATACAACTGTCTACAAAAACTAATTAGATCTAAGCATATATCTCATATAAAAATTGATTTAATTAAAGCATGTTTTGTATACTTCATATCATGCATATTTTTCAGATCTAAATTATCTCATAATCATTTAAAAAATTAAATTTAAATTTGATCTTATCAAATAAAATTTAATCTAGACCCTATTGTAGAACTATTCTACAACTAGTCTAAACATGCAACTATCATATCTTATATGAATAAATTAAATTAAATTTATTTTTTATTTTTAGATTTGATTATAATATTTATAAAATCAAAAAATAGTAAATAAATAAATTTAAAAATTATATTTAATCAAATAAAAATTATGATTATACTAGACTACACATAGAATAATTCTATTCCTAGTCTAGTTATGTATCTCATACACATTAGATCTTGATTAATTAATTTTAATTTTTTAATTTTCTAATTTCAAATCTAATTACATCTCATGTGATATCTAAAATCACTAATTTATCAGATTAAATTAGATCTAAATAAATTTTATAAGAACCTGGCTCTGATACCAGTTAAAGGAAAATCCTAATTTTTTGGGTTAAGTTCGCTCAAATCTGATTAGATCAAGAGGCATATTTCAAAAATTTTCTCTTAGATCCAAATTTGATCTAACATTTTTCAAATCTAATTTTATGATTTGATAAATAAAAAAATTAAATTAAATTAAATCTAAATTAGTTTTACCTTGATATGGGTAATCCGATTATCCATTGATGATCTTGCTGATTGCCTGAGGTTCTGGATCTAGCCATGCAAGTGCCTGACCTCTACCAGTATCCACTTGGACTGGATCTGGAGATCTTTTTCTTCTTCTTTTTTTTCAAAAATTAGATCTGGATTTGATTTGGAGGATCTTCAAAACTCCTTTCGAAGATCAGCAGTCGTCTCTGCAGTGGTGCTGCCAACTTTCTTTCTCGTCAGCCTTTTCTTGCCTGAATCACACTAATCTGAAGGCCCAAATTCCTTAGGCATAGAGAGGAGAGAGAGGATCATAAAGGTGGCATGGAGAAGGGAGAGGGGCAGCCTTGGGGCATGGCTAAGAGAGGGGTCCCTAAAAGTTGGGCGTAGTCAGGTCTTTATATAGATCCTGCTGCGCCATGCAGCGCCACATCATCCCGGCCAATCACGTTACTTCATTCAATTAGATCTAAATTAGATTGGTGGCACCTGATCCAATTAGATGAGTGACCCATAGATTCATGCTAAGGTGGCGCCTAAGACTAGTCAAAGTCTATAGGTAAGGGTCACCTAGTTTGAACCCAAGAAGCAACCTGGAGTCCCATCCGTATGAGAATCCAGGCGTCCTTATCCATGGACGCACGCCATCCAAGGTGTGCACCCCCTTCTTACTAATTTTCAGAGAGGGGACAAGCCCCTATCTGCTCTCCAATAAGTGCATGACACATGGGCAGATGTCCAAGGGTCAAAGGTCAACGTTTGATCAAAGTCAAAAGATAAGAACTAGCAAGTGACAAAAAATGGTAGGTGTTGTCTTAAATTTGTCTCATAAATTAAGACAATCCTTTTCTAACCTGGACAAGCTCCAGTCAGACCAAATAAAGGAACCTAAGTGAGCACAAACATATTTGGCTCAGTCAAGATAACTTATAATGATAAGAAAAAGAGAATGTTAGGCTCAATTGTATGCTAGCACGATTTCCTTGAACCTAATTGAATCTAATTCAAATCAGTTGAACTGGATTAGTCCAATTGATGATATCCAGATCTAAACTCTTATTTGTGTGTCCCAATTAGGTTTAGTTCTGTATAGTAATGGGATATGTAGTGATCTCCATCATCAACATTATCAAAACTTCTTTCGATGGATCAGAACTCTTCTGATTTAGACAACTAGAATGATCGATCATCTAAATCTTTCTAATTGCTCCCAAAATCCATCAGTGACACCTAGCAGTATATGGTGGCAACCCATCAAAATTGAAGATGAACCTCTTGCTACTTGTGTGATTAAGTTCTTCTATCTTGAGCCTCGATCAGATTAGGGTTAAGGTGAACTCGTCAAACCCTAATTTCTGTCATATGATTTAATCATTCGATTCAAGTCTGATGTGAAGACCTTAATAAAAACTCTTTCTATTATTTCACTCCCTACCATGGCCATGGGCTTATGAACTTGATTCTCATAATCATCATAGGATTGCTCCTCATCCACTGAGGTAGATAGATTTCATCTTGGTGCAATCCAATTTCTACAATGAACATACTATAGCCAACATACACCTCAGGATTCCAAATGGCTAGGAGATCGAGTCATGGTGTAATCAAACTATAACACCCTCAAGGTGAACTGCCGATGCACCTCAGGTCAAAGAACTAGATACACCACTATAGTTTTGAGTCAGTCTTCGTCGAGAAGGTAGACTTTCTTATGACTACTCGAGGTGATCACGCTCAGTGCCCTCATTCTCTAACGAGTACCTATACTCTTATTTCGGTGTCTCTACACCGTAGACTCAAGACTCATCAACTATAAAGAAGTGATTGTACACGAACCTTCTGGATCAATCACTATCCTCATGATGATCCTACGATCAGAAGCATTTTATGAGTTAATAATGAAAATTCTTGTCTTAAATTTTCAACTCTTGAAAATAAGAATAGTCATTACCATTAACTCAAGGGATGTATCATAGACACTAAATACACATATGTGATAGAAAATAATCCATTTACTATTTATAGTCAAAATTATAATTTTATCCCTAGAAGTGTATTACAAGTGTCAGCCAATTCTGACTTCTCGGGCATACATATCTAATAGCAGATAGGATTTATATAGACCCTACTGCGCCATGCAGTGCCACATCATCCCGGCCAATCACATTGCTTCGTGCAATCAAATTTAAATCTGATTGATGGGATGACATAATCTGATCCAATCAGATAAGAGCCCCTCTAATTCATCCTTAGATGGCGCCAAAGACTGGTCAAAGTCTATAGCTAGGGGTCAACTAAGTAGAATCCAGGAAGCAATCTAAAGTCCCATCCATATGAGACTCCAATCATCCCTATCCCTGGGTGCATGCCTCCCTAGGCATGCACCCCCTTCCTTTCTAAAATCTAGCAAGGGGACAAGTCCCTATCTGCTCTCCAATAGGTGCATGACACATGGGCAGATATCTAAGTATCAAATGTCAACATTTGATCAAAGTCAAAGGATAAAAATTAGTAGATGATGGAAAATGATAGGTGTTATCTCAAATTTATCTTATAAATTAAGATAATTCTTTTCTAATCTGGACAAGCTCCGCCAAACCAAGTAAAGGTACCTGAGTGAGCACAAACTCATTTGGCTCAGTCAAGACAACTTTTAATGATAATAAAAGGAGAACGTTAGGCTCAATCGTGTGCTAACATGATTTTTTTGAACCAAATTGAATCTAATTCAAATCAATTGAACTGGGTTAGTCCAATTGATGACATCTAGATCCAAACCCTTGTTTGTATGATCTAGTTAGATTCAGTTCTATATCATAATGGGATATGTCGTGGTCTCCATCATCAATATCATCGAAACTTCTTTCGTTGGATCAGAACTCTTCTGATTCAGACAATCAGAATGATCGATTATCTAAATCATTCTAATTGCTCCCAAAATCCACCAGTGACACCTAGCAGTATATAGTGGCAATCCATCAAAATTGAAAATGAACCTCTCGGTGCAGCTACTTGTGTGATTAAGTTCTTCTATCTTGAGCTCCGATCAGATTAGGGTTAAGGTGAACTCGTCAAACCCTAATTTCTATCATATGATTTAATCATTCAATTCAAGTCTGATGTGAAAACCTTAATAAAAACTCTTTCTATTATTTCACTCCATGGCCATGGGCTTATGGACTTGATTCTCATAATCATCATAAGACCGCTCCTCATCCACCGAGGGAGATAGATTTCCTCTTGGTGCAATCCAATTCATACAATGAACATGCTATAGCTAACATACACCTCAGGATTTCGAATGGCTAGGAAACTGAGTCATGGTGTAGTCAAACTATAATACTCTCAAGGTGAACTACCGATGCACCTTAGGTCAAAGAACTAGACACACCACTGTAGCTTTGAGTCAGTCATCGACGAGAAGGTAGACTTCCTTATGACTTCTCGAGGTGTCACGCTCAATGCCCTCATTCTCTAATGAATATCTATACTCTCGCTCTAGTATTTTCACACCATAGACTGAAGACTTATCTACTATAAAGAAGCAATTGTACACCAACCTTTCAGATCAATCACCATCTTCATGATGATCCTATGGTCAGGAGCATTTTATGAGTTAATAATGAAAATTCTGATCTTAATTTTCAACTCTTGATAATAAGAATTATCATTACCATTAACTCAAAGGATATATCACAGACACTAAATATATATTTATGATAGAAAATAATTTATTTTATTATTTATAGTCAAAATTATAATTTTGCCCTTAGAAGTGTATTACAAGTGTCAACCAATTCTGACTTCTAGGGCACACATATCTAACAAACTCCCACTTAATCTAAAGCCAATTGGCTACAAATCTAAGTCCCATCTTCTCAAGATGGGCTTCGATCTTCTGCTGGTCCAACAGCTTTGTAAGTGGATCCGCCGCATTATCTACGGAGTCAACTCTCTTGACCTCGATGTATCCCTTTTCGAGGTAATCGCGGATGAGATGGTATCATCACTCGATGTGCTTAGATTTTTGGTGAGATCTCGGCTTCTTAGCAAGGGCTATGGTGCCATTATTGTCGTAGTATAGAGGAATGGCATCTGATGGCATCACTCTAATTTTTGTGGTAAATTTTTTATACTAGAATGCCTCCTTCGTAGCTTTTGACACAGCGATGTATTCTACTTTCATGGTAGAATCTGCTATTACTGTCTGCTTCAAACTTTTTCAACTGATAGCTCCACCATTGCGCACAAACAGACTCCTAGATGTCGACTTTCGATCATCTACATCGGACATAAAATCCAAGTCTGCATACCCCTGGACTTGGAGTTCTCCATTACCAAAGACCAACAACATATCCTTAGTTCTTCTCAAGTACTTAAGGATACATTTTACAGAAGTCCAGTATTCTTCACCTAAATCCGACTGATATCTGCTCGTGATACTCACAGCATGGGCTATATCAAGTTGTGTACATAACATGGCATACATGAGGCTTCCTATTGCTGAAGCATAAGGGATCTTGCTCATGCATTCTATTTCCTTAGGTGTGCTAGGGCACATCTTTTTGGAAAGATGAATGCCATGTCTAAAGGGTACCAAACCCCTCTTAGAGTTTTCCATGCTAAACCTCTTTAGCACTTCCTCTATGTACATCTTCTGTGAAAGTCCTAGCATCCTATTCGGTCTATCTCTATAGACCTTAATTTCTAGAATAAAGGATGCTTCTCCTAGGTCTTTCATGAAAAATTCTTTAGATAACCATATTTTAACTATGGTCAACATGAAAATATCATTTCCAATAAGGAGGATGTCATCTACGTACAATATGAGGAAGACAACAGCGCTCCCATTGATCTTTTTGAAGACACATGGCTCCTCTTCATTCTTGATGAAACCAAACAATTTGATTACATCATTAAAATGAGTATTCCAGCTTTGAGATGCTTGCTTAAGTCCATATATGGACCTTTGCAGCTTGCATACCTTGTGATCATCATCACTAGATGTGAAATCTAGCGGTTGTTCCATATAGATATCTTCCTCAAAATATCCATTTATGAATACCATTTTTACATCCATTTGCCATATTTCGTAATTGAAATAGGCTGCAATAGCAAGCAATGTACGGATGGATTTAAGCATAGCTACTGACGAAAAGGTATCCTAATAGTCAATGCCTTCTCCTTCGCATTGACTATAATCTTTTGCCACTAATCTGGCTTTGAATGTCTCCACATTTTCATCTGCACCAATCTTTCTCTTGTAGATCCATTTACATCCAATTGGTACTATACCTTCTGGTGGATCTACCAAGGTTCAAACTTGGTTTGAGTGCATCGAATCAATTTCTGACTTCATTGCCTCTAACCATTTCTTGGAGTCTATATCCGATATTGCCTCATTATAGGTTTTGGGATCATCACCATGAACCCCATTACCTATGAGGAACATTTTTTCTACTTCCTCTAAAATAGAACCTAAGTACCTCTCAAGTGGAACATTTTTTTCACTTGTTGTCTTTTGACATGAGTCAGACAACCCCAAATTCTAAGATGACTCAGACTTGGTTTCTTACCATGCCATATCTCATACGGTGTGGTAGGAATGGTTTTAGAAGAAATCCTATTTAGTAAGTATGTTGCAGTTAGCAAACAGTGTCCCTATAGAAAATCAGAAAGGTCTGTAAAGCTCATCATGGATCGAACCATATCTAATAGAGTCCAGTTCCTCTATTCTGAAATCTCATTGAGTTGAGGTATTCTAGATGGAATCCATTGAGAGACTATGCCATTTTTCTTGAGATAGTCCAGGAATTTTTGACTAAGATATTCACCTCCTCGATCTGATCGAAGAATCTTAATGAATTTTTCTGTTTGCTTTTCTACTTCATGTCTGAATTTTTTAAACTTTTCAAAAGCTTCAGACTTGTGTCTCATAAGATACACATACACATATCTAGATAAATTATCGATAAAGATTATGAAGTAGACAAAGTTGCCTTTAGCTGGCACATCAAATGGGCCGCACACATCAGTATGTACTAAGGCAAGAAGATCCGTGGCCCTTTCTCCATGTCCTACAAAAGGGAGCTTAGTCATTTTGCCATGAAGATAAGATTCACAAATTGGATATGACTCTAAAGTCAACAAACTCAATAGCCTGATTTTTTCCAATTTGTTAATCCTATCTTCTGCTATATGACCTAGTCTTAAGTGCCATAGATATTTATTGTTTGGACTATCCCTAGGTCATTTCATGGTATTCATATTTTGCTCGATATTAAAAATAGATACATCAATATATAACTAATAAAGACTATTAATAAAAAAATCACTTGCAATTTTATTTTTTTTATAAAGTATGTTACAATGGTTCTTAAGAAAACTAATTATATAGCCTTCTAATGCTATGCAAGAAATAGAAATCAAATTCCTACTTGCTATAGGTATATAATAACAGTCTTTTAACACTAAGTCTAAACCAGATGGTAGTCGAAGAGGGTATATTCCCATGAACATGGCAGCAACTCTTGCTCCATTTTTGACACACATGATCATCTCACCATCCCTCGGCCTCCTGCTATCCTCAAGATCCTACATGAAAGTGCACAAATGAGCACTAGAACCAGAGTCAAGCACCCAACTAGATATAGAAGAAACCATAAGGTTAGACTCAATAACGAGCAAACCTCCAGAAGGACCTGCCTCCTTCTTATTCTTTAGGGTGGCCAGGTAAGTAGGGCAGTCCACTTCCAATGGCCGTCATTGTTGTAATGAAAATACTTTTTTTTGCCAACGGTCTTCTTCTTCAGCTCTGCCTTTTCCTTCTTTCCTCCTTCCATCTTCTGCTTTTTCACAGACTTCTTCTTCTTTCCAAAAGACTTTCTCTTAGAAGAAGTCCATTCCATAGCAAGCACTGAGCCTTTAGAATCTTTCATAGAAAGCTCAGTGGTAACCAACATGTTCATAAGTTCGGCCAAGAAATTTTAAAGTTTATGCATATGGTAGTTCATGATGAATTGCCCATACGCATCAGTCAAAAATTGCAGAATTATGTCATTCTGCAGATCCAAGTCCAACTTCACTCTGAGCTTCTCAAGCTCTTCTAAATTCTTGATCATCATCAGACAATGATCTTGGACTGACTGCCCATCACGCATCTTAGCCTTGAATAGTCGTTTAGTGACTTGATACTTGGCTGCGCAACTCTGTTCACCAAACATCTCTTATAGGTGAGCCAACATTTAGCGAGTAGTTCTGATATCTTCATGTTGGTGCTGCAGTTCATCAGACATTGAGCCCAACATGTAATATCTGGCCTTGTTATCTTCGTCCGTCCACTTATCCAGAAATGCTCTCTATTCAACGAATGGACGAGCTGGTAAGGTGAAAGGATCTTGATCCAATATATGAGTTAACTTTTTGAAATCCAAAATAATTTTGAAGTTTTGGAGCCAATCCTTGTAATTGAGTTTGGTCAGTCTATGGGTGTCCAGGATTCATGCTAGTGGGTTCGGTCAATCTATGGGTGTCCGGAGCTTAGTCATTTTGCCATAAAAATAAGATTCACAAATTGGATATGACTTAGATATCAATGGACTCAATAGCCCAATTTTCTCCAATTTGTTAACCCTATCTTCTACTATATGACATAGTCTTAGGTGCCATAGATACCTATCATTTGGACTATCCCTAGGTCGTTTCATGGTATTCACATTTTGCTCGATGTTAAAAATAGATACATCAATATGTAACTAATAAAGATCGTTAATAAGGAAACCACTTGCAATTTTATTTCTTTCATAAAGAATGTTATAATGGTCCTTAAGAAAACTAATTACATAGCCTTCTAATGCAAGACAAGAAACAGAAATCAAATTCCTACTTGCTGCAGGCACATAATAACAGTCTTTTAACACTAAGTCTAAACTAGATGGTAGTCGAAGAGGATATGTTCCCTCCGCCATGGCAGCAATTCTTGCTCCATTTCCAACACGCAGGATCATCTCACCATCCTCCTACTATCCTCAAAATCCTACATGAAAGTACATAAATAAGCACTAGAACTAGAGTCAAGCATCCAATTGGATGCAAAAGAAACCGTAAGGTTAGACTCAATAACAAGCATACCTCTAGAAGGACCTACCTCCTTCTTATTCTTTAGGGTGGCCAGGTAAGTAGGGTAGTTCCGCTTCCAGTGGCCGTCATTATTGTAATGAAAATATTTTTCTTTGTCAGCGATCTTCTTCTTTAGCTCTGCCTTTTTCTTCTTTCCTCCTTCCATCTTCTGCTTTTTCACAGACTTCTTCTTCTTTCCAAAAGATTTTTTCTTAGAAGAAGTCCATTTCATAGTAAGCACTGAGCCTTTAGAACCTTTCATAGAAAGCTCAGCGGTAACCAGCAGTTCATAAGTTTGGCGAAGAAATTTTGAAATTTATGCATATGGTAGTTCATGATGAACTGCACATACGCATCAGTCAAAGATTGTAGAATTATGTCATTCTATAGATCCAAGTCTAACTTCACTCCAAGCTTCTCAAGCTCTTCTAAATTCTTGATCATCATCAGACAATGATCTTGGACTGATTGTCCATCACGCATCTTAGCCTTAAATTATCGTTTAGTGACTTGATACTTGGCTGCATGACTCTGTTCACTAAACATCTCTTGTAGGTGAGCCAATATTTGGCGAGCAATCCTGATATCATCATGTTGGTACTGAAGTTCATCAGACATCAAGCCCAATATGTAATATCTGACCTTATTATCTTCACCCATCCACTTATCTAGAGATGCTCTCTGTTCAGCAGATGGACGAGCTGATAAGATGGGAGGGTCCTAATCCAATACATGAGTTAACTTTTCGAAACCCAAAATAATTTTGAAGTTTTGGAGTCAATTCTTATAATTGGATCCGATCAGTCTATGGGTGTCCAGGATTCGTGCTAGTGGATTGGATGCACACATTTTTATGTAAAAAGGCAAAGTTTCTAGTTAGATATTGTAATTAAGATTTAACTAATTTATTTAAAAATTTTATTTTTAAATAAATTAGCTTTCACTATTATTTTGGATCCCTACACTCCCTCTGTAGAGATGCAAAAATCTCCATGATTAATGATTTCTAGTGGATGGTGCGGTCCCACCAACTAACTCATCACCTCACCTACCAGTTATTGATGATGAGTTAGCCGATGAGTGAACAACTTTTGTTCAATGATTCTCCAATCATGGTGCACCCAAACTTGATCTCTAATTCATGAATCTCACCATGTCTGGAATATTGATCCACTCCTTAGTTAAGTCAGATCCACCATTTGCATAAATTAGATTCCTAATTGAATCTCTCACCATATCCAAAATATTGAGCTCAATCCATTCTCTAGCCCGTAGCATCCAATGCCTAATAGATATGGTTGCATCTTTTCGATACAACTGAACCACTGTAACCAGTCGAGAACAATCAACCCTGAAAAGGGCCCGCACATCTACAATGATGGAAGATCTTAGACTTAATCTTTTCTTAGAAAGATTTGATTTAGATCTCACTAAACTAGACTTGACATAGTCATAACCATTATGACTGACCTAGTGGCATGGGTTAGCTCGGATTATTGACCACCTCAGATCAGAACTGAGCCGACAAACATGACCATGTAAGTGAGACTGGTGGAAGGGATATGCCATTAACTCGACAAGAATACATTCAAGTCGAGTAGCTTCCAATTAAAAACTAGTCGGTCGTATCTACCAGACTTACCTTAGACATCAAATTATTGAGCCAGAATCAATTGGATTAGCCTACAATCCAGACTCTAACCACTGAGTCTAATTAGGTCTTAGCTTGATCAATCACTCACGTGACTCGATTTTGACCCAAACTTAATCCTATTAGGCTAGTCAATTTATGCACTGTTGATCTCATCTAACTAACTCTAGATTCGATTTGATCAATTGCTTAGACCTAATTGAGCTACTCAAGTCCGAACCCAATTTTATGAATATATCTTAGATCTAAAATTCTCAATTTTAGATCTAATATATATTTCATAATCTTAATTCTTAATTAAGTTTAGGGTTCACAAACAAAAAATATAAATAAAATCCTAGGGTTTCAGGATCTAGAGTTTTGCAGAAAGTAAGTTTTTTGATTTCTGATTAAGGACGAATACGTAGCACCACTACACATCATAAGAACATCCCATCGAATGGGAGGAGAGGGCATTTAAACCCTGCTTTGTTCTTATGATCGGATGGCCAAGTGAAACACCTTAATCAGAAATATAAATCTATAAAACTTGTTAGATCTATATCATATATCTCATATATAAAAATTGATCTAACTTAATACATATTTTGCATATATCTCATGTATCATATCATGCATATTTCTTAGATCTAAATTATCTCATACTTATCTAAAAAATCAGATTTAAATTGATCACATCAAAATAAATTCTAATCTAGATAATTATGTAGAACTATTCTACAACTAGTCTAATCATGCATGCATCATATCTCATATGATCTAAAAATTAAATAATTTTATTTTTTATTTTTTAGATCTTATTATAATATTTATAATCATTAAAAAATAAAAAATAAATAGATCTAAAATCATAATTTAATCAAAATAAATCATGATTATGCAAAACTATGTATAGAACTATTCTATTTTACAACTAGTCATGCATATTGTAGAACTTAGATCTATATTATTTAATTTTAATTTTTTTAATTTTAAATCTAATCAAATTTGATATGACATCTAAAATTATCTAATTTTAGATTAAAAATAAATAAAAATTAGATCTAAATAATTTATAGAGCCTAGCTCTGATACCAGTTGATGAGAAAATCCTGATTTTCTAGATCAGGTTCGTTCAGATCTGATCGGATCAAGATAGATATTTCAAAAAAAAAATTTATGTATCTAGATCAGATCTGAGATATTTTAAATTTAATTTTATATATCTAATAAATAAAAATAAAAATAAATTAAATCTGATTTAATTATACCTTGATGCTGGGTAATCAGATTATCCTTTGATGATCCTACTGATTGCTTGAGATTCTGAATCTAGCCATGCAAGCACCTGGCCTCTATCGATATCCACTTGGACTGGATCTGAAGATCTTCTCCTTCTTTATCATCTCTCCAAAAATTAGATCTGGATCTAATTTGGAGGATCTTCAAAACTCCTTTTTGAAAATCTGCTGTCGTCTTTGCAGCAGTGCTGCCTTCTTCCTTTCTCGTCAGATTTTTCTTGCCTGGATCGCACCAAACTGAAGCCCAACTTTCTTTGAGCGTGGAGAGGAGAGAGAAGATCATAAGATGGCATAGAGGAGGGAGAGGAGAAGCCTTGGGGTATGGCTAAGAAAAAACTCTTTTAAAGTTGGGCGCAGATAGGGTTTATATAGATCCTACTGCGCCATGTAGTGCCACATCATCCCGGCCAATCACGTTGCTTTGTGCAATCAGATCTAAATCTGATTGATGGGATGACATCACTTGATCCAATTAGATGAGAGCCCCTCTAATTCATCCTTAGATGGTGCCCAAGACTGGTCAAAGTCTATAGCTAGGGGTCACCTAAGTAGAATCCAAGAAGCAACCTGAAGTCCCATTCGTATGGGACTCCAATCGTCCCTATCCATGGGCGCACACCTTCCTAGGCATGCACCCCCTTTCTTTCTAAAATATAGCTAGAGGATAAGCCCCTATCTACTCTCCAATAGGTGCATGACACATGGACAGATGTCTAAATGTTAAAGGTCAACGTTTGACCAAAGTCAAAGGATAAAAATTAGTTGGTGACGAAAAATGACAGGTTTGTCTCAAATTTATCTTATAAATTAAGACAACCCTTTTTTAATCTGAACAAGCTCCAGTTAGATCAAGTAAAAGTACCTGAGTGAGCACAAACTTATTTGGTTCTATCGAGACAACTTTTAATGATAATAAAAGAAGAACGTTAGACTCAATCGTGTGCTAGCACGATTTTCTTGAATATAATTCAAATCAATTGAACTGGGTTAGTCCAATTGATGATATCTAGATCCAAATTCTTATTTGTATGATTCAGTTAGATTTAGTTCTGTATGATAATGGGATATGTTGTGATCTTCATCATCGACATCATCAAAACTTTTTTCGATGGATCAGAACTCTTCTGATTCAGATAATCAGAATGATCGATCATCCAAATCATTCTAATTGCTCCCAAAATCCACCAGTGACACCTAGCAGTATATGGTGGCAACCCATCAAAACTAAAAATGAACCTCTCGGTGCAGCTACTTGTGTGATTAAGTTCTTCTATCTTGAGCCCCGATCAGATTAGGGTTAAGGTGAACTCGTCAAACCCTAATTTCTATCATATGATTTAATCATTCGATTCAAGTCCGATGTGAAAACCTTAATAGAAACTCTTTCTATTATTTCACTCCATGGCCATGGGCTTATGGACTTGATTCTCATGATCATCATAGGGCTGCTCCTCATCCTACCGAGGTAGATAGATTTCCTCTTGGTGCAATCCAATTCCTACAATGAACATGCTATAGCCAACATACACCTCAGGATTTCGAATGGCTAGGAGATCGAGTCATGGTGTAGTCAAACTATAACACCCTCAAGGTGAACTGTCGATGCACCTCAGGTCAAAGAACCAGACACACCACTGCAGCTTCGAGTCAGTCATCGACGAGAAGGTAGACTTTCTTATGACTGCTCGAGGTGGTCACGCTCAGTGCCCTCATTCTCTAATGAGTACCTGTACTCTCGCTCGGTGTCTCTACACCATAGACTCAAGACTCATCTACTATAAAGAAGTGATTGTACATCAATCTTTTGGATCAATCACCATCCTCATGATGATCCTATGGTCAAGAGCATTTTATGAGTTAATAATGAAAATTCTTATCTTAAATTTTTAACTCTTGAAAATAAGAATTATCATTATCATTAACTCAAGGGATGTATCACAAACACTAAATACACATTTGTGATGAAAAATAATCCATTTTATTATTTATGGTCAAAATTATAATTTTACCCCTAGAAGTATATTACAAGTGTAAGCCAATTCTGACTTTTAAGGCGCACATATCTAACACAATGATGTATAGACATTGGTTGACCAACCTGAAGGAATAAAATTCATAGGTGTAAGTGGGTCTTCAAGAGGAAAATGGGTGCAGATGGGAAGGTGGAGACTTATAAAGCCCATCTGGTTGCCAAGGAGTATCATCAATATTATGGTATAGACTATGATGAGATTTTCTTCTATGGTAATGCTCAAATTCATTTAGATCATGCTTGCGATAGCTACCCGTCTGGACTATGAGATCTGGTAGATGGATGTGAAGACAACTTTCCTAAATGGAAAGCTAGACGAAGAGGTGTATATAATACAACCTGAAGGGTTCACATCTATAGATGAGTTTAAGGTGTGCAAGCTTCAAAGATCCATTTATGGACTATAGCAGGCATCTAGGAGTTGGAACATACATTTTGATAGGACGATCAAAATGTATGGCTTTGTTAAGAATGAAGAAAAGCCCTGCATATATAAGTGGGCTAATGGTCCCGCAATTTTATTCCTGATTTTGTATATGGATGATATTCTCTTAATTAGAAATAATGTCCCTATATTATAAGAAATAAAGATCTAGCTGTCATCATAGTTCTTCATGAAGGATTTGGGAGAAGCTTCCTACATCTTAGGGATGAAGATCTATAGAGATAGATCTAAAAGGTTGTTCAGCTTATCCCAATCCATGTACATTGATACTATGCTGAAGAGGTTCAGTATGAAAAATTTCAAGAAGGGTTATCTATCGATAGGCCATGAAATTTCTCTCTCGAAGAGGGATTGTTCGATAACACCTCAAGAGAGAGCATATGAGCAAAATTTCATATGCTTTGACAGTAGATTCTATTATGCATGCCATGATATGTACATGTGGCATACTCACTAGGGGTAGAGAGTAGATATCAATCGGATCCAAGGAAGAATCACTGGAAGATTGTTAAAACTATCTAGAAGTATTTAAGAAATACTAAGGCCTAGTAGCTTGTTTATAATGAGTCGGACCTGAGACTTATTACTAAGGCCTAGTAGCTTGTTTATAATGAGTCAGACCTAAGACTTATTAGGTTTACAGACTCCAATTTACATCTTTTGTGATAAACCTAGCATCCTCCTCGATTTATCTCTATAGATCTTGATCTCCAATATAAAGGATGCCTCATCTAGGTCTTTCATAAAAAACTCCTTAGATAACTAAATTTTGATTGAGATCAACATCAAAATATTATTCTTAATCAGGAGGATGTCATCTACGTACAATACGAGAAAGATAATAGTGCTCCTACTGACCTTTTCAAAAATACACCGCTCTTCCTCACTTTTTATGAAATCAAATAATTTAATTACATCATTAAAACAAGCATTCCAGCTCCGAGATGCTTGCTTAAGTCCATAAATGGACCTTTATAGCTTACAGACCCTATGATCACTATCAATAGAGGTGAAACTAAGTGGCTATCCCATATAGATATCTTTCTTAAGATATCCATTTAAGAATACTATTTTTACATCCATTTACCATATTTCATAATCGAAATATACTGCAATGGCAAATAGTGTGCCGATGGATTTAAGCATAGCCGCTGGAGAGAAGGTATCCTCTTGATAGTCGATGCCTTCAAGCTGACTATACCCTTTCACTACAAGCCTAGCTTTGAATGTCTCTATATTTCCATCACACCAATCTTTCTTTTGAAGATCCATTAATGCCCAATAGGTACAATATCTTCATGTGGATCTAGTCCAAACTTGGTTCGAGCGTATTGAGTCAATTTCTAGCTTCATTATCTCTGACTATTTCTCGAAGTTCATATCTAATAATGTCTCATCATAGATTTTAGGATCATCTCCATCCTCTAAAATAATACCTAAGTATCTCTCAGGAGGACAAAAAATCCTACTAGACTTATGAGGTGGAGAAGGAAGTATGTGGTTCAGCTCAAACTAAACTGATTCCTCATATTTCCTGGCTCATTGCTCTTTAGAGACTTTCTTCTCAAGCCTAATCTATCTTCTTATGCCTCCATCTTGAATAAACTATTTTTCAAAATAGATAGCACGTCGACTAACAATCATATTATGATCTTCAAAAAAATAGAACTAATATCCTAAAGACTCCCTAGGATATTCGATAAAATGAGTTCTAAGGGATCTTGATTCTAGCTTGTCCGCCTGTTGTCTTTTGATATAGGCCGGACAATCTCAAAGCTTGAGATGACTCAAACTCGGTTTCTTACCATACCACATCTCATATGGTGTGGTAGGAATAGTTTTAGAAGGAAATATATTCAGTAAATAAGTTGTTGTAAAAAGATAATGTCCCCAAAGAAAAATGAGAAAGATCTATGAAGCTCACCATGGAATGGACCATATCTAACAGGATCAAATTTTTTCATTCCGAAATCTCATTGAGTTGAGGTATTCCAAGCGGAGTCCACTATGAAACTATGCCATGTTCCTTGACATAGTTTAGAAATTTTCTACTAAGGTATTCGCCTCTTAAATCTGATCAAAGAATCTTAAGAGACTTTTTGATTTATTTTTCTACTTCATGTTTGAATTTTTTGAACTTTTTAATGGCCTCATATCGGTGATGCATAACATACAAATACCCATACTGAGAAAAATTATCAATAAAAATAATGAACCAGACAAAATCTTCTCTAGCTAGCATATCAAATGGGCTACATACATCTGAATGTATCAGAGCAAGTAAGTCTATGGTCCTTTCCTCATATCCCATAAAAGGCAGCTTTGTCATTTTTTCTTGAAGGCATGATTTATAGATCGAATATGACTCAAAAGTCAATAGACTCAATAGTCCAGAATTTTTTGATCTGTTAATCCTGTCTTCTCTAATGTGATCTAGTCTTAGGTGACACATATACTTTTCATTTACACTATCTTTAGGTTGTTTAGATCCTATGGCATTCCATTTTGCTCGACATAATTTATAAAAACATCGACATATAATTGAAAGAGACCATTAATAAGGAAAGCACTATAAATTTTATTATTTTCAAAAAAATGTTATAGTGGTTTTTATAAAAGCTAATTATATAATCATCGTACATCAAATAGGAGATAGAAATTAGGTTCCTACTCATAATAGGTACAAAATAACAGTCCCAAGTACTAAAATGCTTCCAAATGATAGTCGTAGAGAGTATATTCCCATGGCCACAGTAACAATCTTTACTCCATTTTTTATACATAGGATCATTTTGTCGTCCCTCAGCCTCCTGCTATCCTCAAGATCCTACAAAGAAGTGCATAAATGAGCACTAGATCCAAAGTCAAGCATCTAACTGATGCAAAAAAAGTCATTAGGTTCATTTCAATGACTAGCATACCTTCAAAATGTCCTCTTTCCCTCTTATTCATCAGAGTCGCTAGGTAAATAGGGCAATTCTGCTTCCAATGGCCATTGGAGCTGCAATGAAAACACTTTCCCTTCTCCATGGCCTTCTTCTTTGATTCTACCTTCTTCTCCTTCTTCTTACCCTCAACTTTTTGCTTCTTTATGAACCTTTTTTCCTTCCTAGAAGACTTTTTCTTTGAAAGAAGTTTGCTCTATAGCAGGTACTGAGCTCCTTGAACTCTTCAAGGGACCCTCAATAGTGACCAACATATTCATAAGTTCAATCAAGGTGTATTAGATCTTATTCATATGAAAATTTCAATAAACTACCAATATGAATCAGTTAAAGTCTACAGAATCAGATCAATCTACAAGTTTTTATCCATGGACATGTCAAGCTTTTCAAGCTCCTCCAAGTCCTTGATCATCGATAAGTAGATAATGGACTAACTGCTCATCACACATTTATGCTTTGAAGACTCTCTTGGATACTTCATAGCACGCTACACAGCTTTATTCACCATACAACTCTTGCAGGTGAGTCAGCATTTGCCCGGTAGTCTTCATGTCCTTGTGTTGGCACTGCAACTCATTTGACATTGATGCCAACATGTAACACCTGACTTTATTATCATCATCCAGTCAGTTATCTTAAGATGCTCTTTGGTCAGTGGTTAGACGGGCTGGTGGAGGAGAAAGATCCTGGTCTAGGATAGAGGTCAACTTTTTGAAACTCAAAACTATTTTTAAGTTTTTGAGCCAATCCTTAAAATTTGGTCCAATCAACCTATTGGTCTCTAAGATCCTGGCTAGAGGGTTGGAAGCAGACATGATTCCTATAGAGAGTCAAAGTTTCTAGTTAGACTTTATATTTGACTTAATCAATTTATTTTAAAAATTTTATTTTAAAAATAAATTAAGACTTTTACTATTTTTTTTGGATCCCTACACTTTCTTAAAATAGATACAAAAATCTCCATAATTAAAAATTTTTAGTTGGTGTTGTGGTCTCCAATTGGCTCACCACCTTACCTGACAATTATTGGTGATGAGTCAGCCGATGAGTGAACAACTTTTATCTGATGTTCCTCTAAATATGTTGCAGCAAACTCCAGACTCTAATTCATGAAACCCATCGTGTCCAGAATATTACTTCACTCCTTAGTTAAGTTAGACCCACCATTTGCATGAAATAAATTCATAATTGAGACCCTCAACATATTTGGAATATTCAGCCCAACCCTTCCTCTATCCCATAGCATCTTATGCCTAATAGTGTGGTTGCGTCTTTCCAGTGTAACTAAACCACTATATCTAGCCAAGAACAATCAACCCTAGGAAGGGCCCATACAACTACAATGGTAGGAGACCCCATGACTTAATATTTTACAGGAAGAATTTAATTTAGCTCTCATCCTTAATTAGTCATAACTATTATAACTAACCTAGTGGCATGGACTCGCTTGAATTATTGGCAACCCAATCCAAACTAAATTAACTAACTAGCCAGGTAAGCGAGATCGATAGGAGGGATATGTCATTAACTCACTGTAGACTCATCTAGGTTGAGTAGCTCTCAATTAATGACCACCAGTCATATCTATCTGTTAGATATATGTGCCCTAGAAGCTAGAATTGGCTGACACTTGTAATACACTTCTAAGGGCAAAATTATAATTTTGACTAAAATCAATAAAATGGGTTATTTTCTATCACATATGTGTATTTAGTATCTGTGATACATCCTTTGAGTTAATAATAATGATAATTCATATTTTCAAGAATTAAAAATTTAAGACATGAATAATCATTATTAACTCATAAAATGCTTCCGACCATAGGATCATCACGAGGATGGTGATTGATCCGAAAGGTTGGTGTACAATCGCTTCTCTTTGGTAGATGAGTCTTGAGTCTATGGTGTGGAGACACCAGAGCGAGAGTACAGGTACTCGTTAGAGAACGAGGGCACTGAGCGTGACCACCTCGAGTAGTCATTAGGAAGTCTACCTTCTCGTCAATGACTGACTCGATGCTGCAGTAGTGTGTCTGGTTCTTTGACCTGAGGTGCATCGGCAGTTCACCTTGAGGGTGTTATAGTTTGACTACACCATTACTCGATCTCCTAGCCATATGGAACCCTGAGGTGTATGTTGGCTATAGCATGTTCATTGTAGGAACTGGATTGCATCAAGATGGAATCTATCTACCTCGGTGGTAGAGGAGCAGCCCTATGATGATCATGAGAATCAAGTCCAGAAGCCCATGGCCATGGAGTGAAATAATAGAAAGAGTTTCTATTTAGATTTTCACATCGGACTCTTGAATCGAATGATTACATCATATGACAGAAGACTAGGGTTTGACGAGTTCACCTTAACCCTAATCTGATCGGGGCTCAAGATAGAAGAACTTAATCACACAGGTAGCTGCACCAAGAGGTTCGCATTCAGCTCTGATGGGTTGCCACCATATACTGCTAGGTGTCACTGGTGGATTTTGGGAGCAATTAGAATGATTTAGATGATCGATCATTCTAGCTGTTCGAATCAGAAGAGTTCTGATCCATCGAAAGGAGTTTCGATGATGTCGATGATAGAGATCATGACATATCCCATTACCATACAGAACTGAACTGAACCTAACTGGATCACACAAACAAGGGTTTGAATCTGGTGATCATCAATTGAACTGATCCAGTTCAATTGATCTGAATGAGATTCAATTAGGTTCAAGAAAATCGTGCTAGCACTCGATTGAACCTAACGTTCTTCTTTTACTATCATAAATAAGTTGTCCTGACCGAGCCAAAGGAGTTTGTGCTCAATCAGAGGCCTTCACTATGGTCTGACTGGAGTTGTCCAAGGTCAGAAAAGGGTTGTCTTATTTTGTAAGACAATACCTGCCATTTTTGGTCACCTGCCATTTCTTGTTCCTTTGACTTTGGTCAAAAGTCTGACCTTTGACTGGTCAAATGTTGACCATTGACACTTTGACTTTTGTCCACATGTCATGCACCTATTGGAGAGCTGGTGGGGGCCTTGTCCCCCTACCAGAACCTGGCAAGGAGGAGGGCGCACGCCACCCTTGGCGTGTGCCCAAGTTGGAGGCGCCCAGGAGTCCCTGTTGGACAAGGGACTCCATCTCCTTTTTGGATTCCAATTAGAGTTCTCCTAAGAACCAAGTTTGACTGGTCTTAGGCACCCATCTAAGGAGGAATCCAGGGGACTCTATTCCCACCAATCAGATTTAGATCTGATTTCACAAAGGGTTGTGATTGGTTGGGAAGAAGAGGAGTTGGATCACGCTTAGTCTATAAATAAGACCCTGCGCCCAACTCAAGAGTATCAGAAAAATTCCCATGCCCCAAGGCTGCCTCTCCTCCTCCTCCTCCATGCCAAGCCCATCTTCTCCCTCTCCTCTCCACGTCCAAAAGTAGTTTTGGATCTTGGTTGGTGCAATCCAGATCAAGAGAAAGGCGATCAGAAAGCTAGAAGGCTGCGCTGCTGCAAAGGACGACTGCTGATCTTCAAAAGGAGTTTTGAAGATCCTCCAGATCAGATCCAGATCTAATTTTTGGAGATGTGATAGAGAAGAAGAGGATCTCCAGATCCAGCCTGAGTGGATACCGGTAGAGGCCAGGCACTTGCATGGCTAGATCCAGAACCTTCCGCTGCTTACAGGATCATCAACGGGTAATAGGATTACCCTACATCAAGGTAAATTAAATTTGATTTAATTTATCTAATTTTATTTTAATTATTAAAATAATAAGAATTAGATCTAAAACATCCCAGATCTGATTTAGATCAAAAAAAAAAATTTTAAAATATATCTCTTGATTCGATCAGATCTGAACGAACCTGGTCCGGAAAATCAGGATTTTCCCTTCAACTGGTATCAGAGCCAAGGTTCTAAAGTATTTAGATCTGATTTTAAATTTATTTTAATTAAGAAAATAAGTGATTTAGATGTCACATGAGATGTGATCAGATCTGAAATTAGAAAAAATTAAAATTAAATGATTTGGATCTAAGATTAGAAAATATGCATGACTAGTTCTAAAATAGAATAGTTCTATAGAATAGTCTTGCATGTTTTCAATTTAATTTGATTAAATCATATTTTAGATCTATTTATTTACTATTTTTTGATATTATAATTATTATAATAACATCTAAAAAATAGTAAATAAAAATTATTTAATTTTAAACATCATATGAGATATGATTGATGCATGTCTAGACTAGTTGTAGAATAGTTCTACATAAGTTATCTAGATTAGAAGTTTATTTTGATTAAGATCAATTTAAATCTAATTTTTTAGATTATTATGAGATAATTTAGATCTGAAAATATGCATGATTCGATACATGAGATGTATGCAAAATATGCCATGATTAGATCTAATTTATATATGAGATATATGATATAGATCTAAAACTATTTTGTAGTATTGCATGTTCCTGATTAAGGCGTTCCTCTTGGCCGTCCGATCATAAGAACGAAGAAGGGTTTAAAGGCCCTCTCCTTCCCATTCCGATGGGGCATGTTCTTATGATGTGTAGGGGTGCTGCGTGTTCGTCCTTAATCAGAAATCCAAAACTTACTTTCTGCAAAACCCTAGATCCTGAAACCCTAGGATTTATTGTGCATATTTTGTTTATGAACCCTACTTAATTAAAAATTAAGATTATGAAATATTAATTAGGTCTAAAATTGAGAATTTTAGATCTAAGACATATTCATAATACTGGGTTCGGGCTTGGGTAGCTCAATTAGGTCTAAGCGGTTGATCAAACCGAATCAAGAGTTGGTTAGATGGGATCAACAATGCTTAAATTGACCAGCCTAATAGGATTAAGTCTGGGTCAAGATCGAGTCACGATCAAGCAAGACCTAATTAGGCTCAGAGGTTAGAGTCTGGATTGTAGGCTAACCCAATTGGTTCTGACTCAATAATTTGGTGTCTAAGGTAAGTTTGGCACATACGATCGACTGGTTTTTAATTGGAAGCTACTCGACCTGAATGCGTTCTTGTACGAGTTAATGGCATATTCCCTTCCACCGATCTCACTTACCTGGCCATATCTGTTGACACAGTTCTGATTCTGAGGTGGTCAATAATCCGAGCTAACCCATGCCACTAGGTTAGTCATAATTGTTATGACTAATGATAAGTCTAGTTTAATGAGACCTGAATCAATTCTCCCTAAGAAAAGATTAAGTCTGAGGTCTTCCACCATTGTAGATGTGCGGGCCCTTCCCGGAGGTTGATTGTTCTCGACTGGATACAGTGGCTCAGTTGCACCAGGAAGACGCAACCATGTCTATTAGGCATTGGATGCTATGGGCTGGAGGATGAGTTGGGCTCAATATTTTGGATACGGTGAGAGACTCAATTAGGAATCCAGTCTGTGCAAATGGTGGGTCTGACTTAACTAAGGAGTGGATCAATATTTCGGATATGGTGAGATTCATGAATTAGAGATCAAGTTTGGGTGCACCATGATTAGAGAATCATTGAACAAGAGTTGTTCACTCATTGGCTAACCCATCACCAATAACTGTTAGGTGAGGTGATGAGTCAGTTGGTGAGACCGCACCACCCACTAGAAATCATTAATCATGGAGATTTTTGCATCTCTACAGAGGGAGTGTAGGGATCCAAGAAAATAGTGGGAGCTAATTTGTTTAAAAATAAAATTTCCCTAAATAAATTGGTCAAGTCATAATTACAAGTATCTAACTAGAATCTTTGACTCTCTATAGAAAAATGTCTGCGTCCAACCCATTAGCACGTATCCTGGACACACATAGACTGACCGGACCCAATTATAAAGATTGGCTCAAGAACTACAAAATAGTTTTGGATTCTAAGAAGTTAACCCATGTATTGGACCAGGACCCTCCCACCTTACCAGCCCGTCCATCCACTGAACAGAGAGCATCTCTGAAAAAATGGATAGACGAAGATAATAAGGCCAGATATTACATGTTGGGCTCGATGTCTGATGAGCTCCAGCGCCAACATGAAGATATCGGGACTGCTCGCCAAATGTTGGCTCACCTGCAGGAGATGTTTGGTGAACAGAGTCGCGCAGCCAAGTATCAAGTCACGAAATGACTTTTTAAGGCTAAGATGCGTGATGGGCAGTCAGTCCAAGATCACTGTCTGATGATGATCAAGGACATGGAAGAGCTTGAGAAGCTCGGTGTGAAGTTAGACTTGGATCTGCAGAACGATATTATTCTGCAATCCTTGACTGATGCATATGGGCAATTCATCATGAATTACCACATGCATAAACTTCAAAATTCCTTGGCCGAATTAATGAATATGCTGGTTCACCGCTGAGCTTTCTATGAAAGATTCTAAAGGCTCAGTTCTTGCTATGGAATGGACTTCTTCCAAAAGAAAGTCTTTTGGAAAGAAAAAGAAGTCTGTGAAAAAGCAAAAGGTGGAAGGAGCAAAGAAGAAGAAGGCAGAGCCGAAGAAGAAGGTCGATGTCAAAGGAAAGTATTTTCATTGCAACAGCGACGGCCATTGGAAGCAGAACTGCCCTACTTACCTGGCCACCCTGAAGAACAAGAAGGAAGGTCCTTCTAGAGGTATGCTTGTTATTGAGTCTAACCTTACGGTTTCTTCTGCATCCAGTTGGGTGCTTGACTCTGGTTCTAGTGCTCATCTGTGCACTTCCATGCAGGGTCTTGAGGATAGCAGGAGGCTGAGGGATGGAGACATGATCCTACGCATCGGTAATGGAGCAAGAGTTGCTGCAGTAGCCGGTGGGAACATACCCTCTTCGATTACCATCTGGTTTAGACTTAGTTTTGAAAGACTGTTATTATGTGCCTGCAGCTAGCAGGAATTTGATTTCTGTTTCATGCTTAGCACTAAGAAGGCTATGTGATTACCTTCTTTAAGGACCATTGTAACATTCTTTATGAAAGAAATAAAATTGCAAATGGTTTTCTTATTAACGATCTTTATCAGCTACATATTGATGTATCTGTTCTAACTATCGAGCAAAACGTGAATGCCAAACAACCTAGGGATAGTCCAAATGATAGATATCTATGGCACCTGAGATTAGGTCATATAGCAGAAGATAGGATCAACAAATTGGAGAAAAATGGACTATTGAGTCCATTGACTTCCGAGTCATATCCAACTTGTGAATCTTGTCTTCAAGGCAAAATGACTAAACTTCTTTTGTTGGACATGGGGAAAGGGCCACAGATCTCCTTGCCCTAGTACATACTGATGTGTGCGGCCCATTTGATGTGCCGACTAGAGGCAATTTTGTCTACTTCATTATCTTTACCGATGATCTGTCTAGGTATGGGTATGTGTATCTTATGAGACACAAGTCTGAAGCTTTTAAAAAGTTCAAAGAATTCAGACATGAAGTAGAAAAATAAACTGAAAAATTCCATTAAGGTTCTTCGATCAGATCGAGGAGGTGAATACCTTAGCCGAGAATTCCTAGACTATTTCAAGGAAAAATGGCATAGTCTCTCAATGGACTCCACCAGGAATACCTCAACTCAATGGGGTTTCAAAGCGGAGAAATCGGACCCTATTGGATATGGTCCGATCCATGATGAGCTTCACAGACCTTTCTGATTTTCTTTGGGGACATTCATTATTAACTTTAATTTATCTACTGAATAGG
>QRFJ01001251.1:0-32406 GCA_006176705.1 Cocos nucifera | reverse complement strand
CCGATCGGGGGGGAAGGAGCCTCATCGACGATAAAAAGAAGGGAGAGAGAGAGAAAGAGAGATCGAGCGCGCACAGAAGGAAAGAAAAAAATTGAAGATTTTTAACCTAACCTATGACAGTGGTTATCGAATCGCTGTCATAGATCTACGGTAATGGTTATCGAATTACTATCATAAATCTATGATGGTGGTTATCCAAAATCGCTATCACAAATTTATGACAGTAGTTTTATAATCACTGTCGTAGATTTATAGTAGTGATTTTTGATAACCACTGCCATAAGTTGAAAATATTTTTTTTTATTTTTTTCTAAATATTATATAATTTTAAAATTTAATATCCATCTTTACCATTCATTATCTAAATAATTATCATTAGAGTGTCGTTGCAAAAGGTTGCCTCAATCCGATGGCCCTAACTTCATCGATCAAAAAAATTTGATTTTGACGATCACGAATGATGATGCGATGATCTGATAGATGGAGACCTCCGATGGATCCAAAAACCTATAACGATGATCTCGATAATGTTTATAGCATACTATCAAAGTTTCACTTCAATCGGATATCATTGGTCAATTTAGTATGGAATGATTTCGACCGTTAAATTAGAAACAAGCGATCAAAGGGTTAAATGACGTTCGATTATGAGATAATTTTTTAGTTAAATGATCTTTATTATAATTTTAAATTTTTTATACGATGATGATAGTAAAATTTAAATCATTTCGTATAAACTGTTCATGTTAAGCAGATATTGCAAAAGCACGAGCATAACAACCAGTGAAGTTTTAGAATGGTTATCAGGAGATAAGTAGTTTTAGATCGTTCTTCATCTCATAAGTTGAATTTTATAATTACCATCATAAAAAATTATTAAAGTAGTAGTCAAGATCATTTATAAAAAAAATTATCTCATAATCGGACACCGTTTGATTCTTTAATCACTCATTTATCATTTAACAGTCGAAACTAAGATATACTAAATTGACCAAGATAACGATATCCAATTGAAGTAAAATTTTGATAGTACGCTATAAACATCACCGAGATCATCGTTATAGATTTTTGAATCCATCGAAGGTCTCCATCTATCAGATCATCACATCATCGTTCGTGGTCGTTGAAATTAAATTTTTCTAATCGATGAAGCTAGGGCCATCGAATCGAGGTGACCTTTTGTGACGACACTCTAATGATAATTATTTAGATAATGAACGGTGAAGATGGGCATTAAATTTTAAAATTATATAATATTTAAAGAAAAAAAATATATGGCAGCGGTTATAATTAACCGCTGCCATAAATCAAATTATAGCAATGGTTCCTACTAACCGCTGCTATAGGTCCGACTTATGACAGCGGTTACAATAAACCGCTGCTATAGGTCAATCTATGACAGCGATTTTTTGTAACCACTACTATAGGTCCGACCTACGGCAGCGATTTTCCGTAACCACTGCTATATATCGGACCTATAGCAACGGTTATAAAAGTCGCTGTCATAGGTCCGACCTATAGCAGCGGTTAACGAAAATTGCTGTCGTAAGAGCTATGACAGCGGTTTCAAAAATCGCTGTCATAGGCCATTTTTATAGTAGTGTTACTAATTTGACTATTAATTGTACAGGATCGACGTGCCCAAAATATCATGAATCGGGCTAGACAGACCATCTCACACTATAGGGGTTCGAGGCTGTTCGCTCGTCATATAGAACAAATGGTAAGTAATTTCTATTTAGCATATTTTAATTTTTTAAATATTTAAAAATATTTTTATTAATTATTCTCAAATTGTAGAGAGATGTAGAGAGTGGTGAGCTTCCAGTAGGATTGAGATCTACCAATGGACCCATCAATGATGGTCAAGGGACTGGACGGCGGGAAGCCAAGAGCTTTATATAAGATTTTTTAACTATTTTTTCATTGGTATTTTGATTTTTAGTACAAACTTAAAATAGCTATAACTTTAATTTTTAGGATTGTATAATAGATATTAGATTCTAGCCTACTCTTGAGAGCTCGCTTGCACTCATAAATGATGAGATCTATGATCAAGTGCTTGGTATGAGATTCTGTTATATTAGGAGGCTAAGGTATGAGATCAAAGCTCCCATATCCTCATGCTCATCCAGAATGGATATCTATACTACCTGCGATATCAGGCCATTGGAGATACGAGACATGCTACTGAGGATCGATAGTGGGCTATTTAGTTGGCTACGTATGTCGATGAGTACCAACTATTCCAGATGTATGTGATGGAATGGATGGTGTAAATGGAACAAATGATGCAATAGATAAGGCAATAGCAGGCCAGTTCAAGCTCCTTCGAGCGCGCTCCTCCTCCAGCCCATTCTCCTTCTCCAGATGTTGATGCTTGATGGCCAGCGGCCTATTTTTATATTTTTTTTATTTTTATTTTGGACCTCATGTAATTATTAAATTTATTTTATAATAAAATGATGAAATTTATTTGTAGGTTTATTGTGTGGAGTTTTTATTTTTATTTTATAGATAATGAATATAAAATATTTAAAAAATTAATACATATATTTATAAAATATTTTTTAAAAAAATTAATTAAATTTATTTATTTAATTATTTATGATGTAATTATTTGCAATGAAATTTTTCATCGTAAATACACAATTATTTACGACGTAAATATTTTTATTACAAATAATTAATTATTTATAAAATTTTTTATCATAAATAATTGAGTATTTATGATGAAAATTTTTTCATCGTAAATAATTGATCATTTACGACGAACAAATTTCATCATAAATAATTAATTATTTATGATAAAAAAATTTTATTATAAATAATATATTTTCAATAAAAAATTATAAATTTTCATCATGAATATATTCATCATAAATAATTAAATAAATAAAAAATTAGATAAAAATTTTGTCATAAAAAAATATTATTAGCAATATAAAATATCTTTCCATCATAAAATATTATCTGCAATTCTATTTTTTACCATGAATTATTAGCAATAAAATTTTTATTATAAATAATTATTAATAATAAAAATTTAGTATTTAAGATTTTTTTTTATGTTGTAAATTTTTTTTTTTGTTGCAGTACGATGCGAGCATATCCGTTCATTTGAGAAGATCGGTCCAAGTTACGGTTCATCAGCCCATCCAATTTGGCCGGGTCAAATTTTAACCGCAACACTAGCTATATTAAATAAATATAACTAATGGTAACAAATAAATATAAAATGGCAGTCAAAGAAAGAATAAAGCATGACGTTTTCTATGAACAAGAGAAACAAGTTGGAATCCTCCTGGTTTGTTCCTGAACTTGATCGGGCCTATGCTCCAGTAACGGCTGCTGCTGATGGGCACAACAGCCATGATTGGATATAGCCCCGTCTGGCAACGCCGTATGGCCCTCAGCACTTACATGTATTAGCCGGAGAGAGAAGGTTCCGACTCTTAAAATAAATGTTAAATAAGCACAAAATATAGCAACTAATTCGCTGCTCCAATTAGTGGAGGGACAGCCTGCTTCTGCTTGACCAGCTGCTCAACAAAATGATAAACTCACACGGCTCGGTTGGGCGGTTTGTTAAAACTTCTCTTCCATTCATTCAACGCGCATGAGAGCCGGATGGTATCAGCCCAAACGCTGCAACCTTTTTTTCAAAAGATTCCAAACAACAATATTAAATTAAATTAAAGAAAGAAAAATTCGATACGACTTTTCTCTCCTTCTCCGAGCTCTCTTTTTAATTTCTTTTTCCTTATTCCACAGAGGACTAGCAGAAAGTAACAGATATGTACACGTAGCCCTTCCAACTTTCCAATTAAAAGAGAAGGCAAGAACTACTGATGTCGTAGTTCATCTTCTCCAGATTGGGAAGCACGGCAAACTGGATCATCGGGGGCGGCCCACACGCGAGGGCCAGCGTGTCGTCAGAGGCCCCCAATGGAATATGCTCTCTCAGGATGCTCTCGGTTACGAATCCGGTGCTATATCGCCACTGCTCGTTCCTCTTCACCTCGCCCACCACATACCACACTTTTAACTGGTCCGGATGCTCCCGGGCCCAGCCATCCAGCTCATCTCTTAGCAGTATGTCGTCCTCCGTCCGGTTCGCATAGACCAGGTGCATCTCGGTCCGGTCCTCCGGCTGGTCCCGCAGCACCGCTTGGATCACCTGATACACCGGTGTGATCCCTGTTCCGCCGGCGATCATTGCGAGCCTTCTCGCAAATCTTGGCTTGCCGTTGATCAGGAAGCTTCCTCGCCCAGAGTACTCGATGTGGCCCAAGGGTCCCTTGACATCAAGGATGGAGCCCATGGGGAGTGATTCCAGGTGCTGGGACATGAGCCCGCCATTGGGGAACTTGGGATTCTCACCCTTGAAGTAGACCTTGATGAGGAGTTCGAAGTGGCCGACCTCGTCCACGGGGCTAGTTGGGGTGTAAGGCCGCATGCAGAGCTTTCCGTCGATGGTGGCGCACAGGAATATGTGCTTCCCGACAGGGAGACCTAGAACTTGGTCGCTGGAGGGGAGCGCGAAGCGGAACAGGCGAACATCACGCGATATGATGGTCTTGGAGACAAGCCTGCAAGGTATCTTCTCTCGTGGGTTGGTTAGAGCTTCAGTGGGGGTTCTTGAGGCCTCCCCGATGGTGGCGAGGTTGGAACCACCATGAACGGAGTTATCAGAGGAGTAGCCGGTGACGATCAGCTCGCCGATGCGGTAAGTGTCGATCATGGCCTTGGCCTTGTCGGAATGGATGGCATCGAATTCCTCCGTGCAGTCGGTGCCTGCATTGATGAGGATGCTGTCCGCACCACCAGGGTGATCTTTGATGAAGCCGGTGCAATCGTAGACATGGCCATGGACGACAATCCAAGCAGAGTCCTGGGACGAGTGTTTGCGGACTTCAGACATGGTATACTGTTTCTCAGAGGTGTTCATGAATGGGGTGGAGATGCTCTTCTTGAGGGACTGTCCACCCTCCGTGGTCTCGAGGTGCTTCTGCCGGGCCATCCATCCACCTGATTGATTCCCCGGTTGGGTTGGGTGCTCGAACATGAGGCCGATCTCTCCCTTGTGAGGTCGGCATACATTCACCTTCACCCTGAACCAGCAGTTGTTCATCATGCCCTGCACCACCACCAGTACATGTCTTCACCGCTAGCTATTCAACTTACCAATGAAATGAGTAATTGACGAACAGAAAAAGACTTCGTTGTTACCATGACGTTCCAGATTAACTTTTCTGGTTGGGTGTTGAGGGTCTCATCCCATGCTCGAACAGCTACTTCCTTGGCTCCAAGCAAATCCAGAACCTCCACTTCCACCGACCAGAAGCACCAGCACCAATATTTACCGTACTTGTTGGGCTTTTCCGGATGCTCGAGCCTGCACACCAGCCACGTCTCCCCACCGTCTAATGTTATTTCCACTCTCGTCACTTTCTTACCGCCACCTGTTCGATCGATCAGATTTTAGTCAGGGTTATCCATTAGGAGTTGCTACGTATCACGTAACTCCCCGCAACCCAAAAAAGAGAAAAAAAGGAGTCCACCAGCGTATCTCCTGGTTCAAGACAAAGCCAAGTTACGTAGCTACACTGCCAGCTAGAAGTGCCTCCCAAAGGACGGAATAATGAAGTCGTGGGAGGCAAGATTCTACATATTGTCATGATATTTTTTTTAAAAAGTTGTCTGGTGTACCTCCTGGGCAGTATAATCAGTCTAGCACACCCTTGGAGAGTCAAGCAGTTTGAAAAATGATAGAATTGTGACACGAAATGAGGTCATAATTGGGGTGCCTACCCAAGCTATAAAGTGGAATAAAATATCGAATACCACATAGTTGTGACCCCCTACCACTTCATGATCGTGTTTCATTTTTATTATGCAAATTAAAAGCTGATGAACATATCTGGGACCTTACTGACAAAAGACAGGAAAGAAATTAAAGTAGTCGACTAACCAGAGTATGCGTAGCCCTTCATGGTGTATGGCCTTTGCGTGGTTAATGAGTTGATGGGAAGGATCTCGTCGTGACCCGGTACGGTGATCACCGAGTTAATGTTCAGCTCGTTGATGATGTACTCAGGTTTATACCACCAAGCTTTTCAAACCAAAGAGTCCAAGAAAACCATCAATTAGTCCTTTTCTAAGTCAACAAGAGGGTGAGAGGAGGAAGAACAAGAAGAAATTTTCCCAGTTTAATTCAATTTTATACCTTCAGCGCTGGCGATCTCGGCATCAACATGGGAAGGGAGGACCCGGTTGTCCCGGTAATGGTAGTAGCTGTCGGACTCCTGAGGGGTGACAATGATCCGCTTGAGCCACTTCACCATCCGGCCGCCGATGAACCCCGGTATGATCACCCGCACCGGGAAGCCGTGGTCCGGGCCGAGAAGCTCGCCGTTCTGCATGTAGGCCAGCATAACACCCCTCGACGGGTCCATGGCCACCTCTCGCCGGAGGCTTGTCCCGTACTTGGAGCTGCCGCCGCCGGGGAGGTCCTCCGCCCCCTCGAAGCACACGTGGAAGGCGCCGTCCTTCCGGCCCATCACGCCGCACCGGCGCAGCACGTCCCGGAGCCGCGCGCCTCGCCACACCGAAGTGGAGATGGCACCGGGCCCCCAGTTGAAGCCCACGGACTGGCGCACCATGTTCTGCTCCTTGCGCCGGTTACCGGCGCAGACCAAGGTCACCGGGATCTCGAGCGGGGCGAAGTCGCGGACCAGCTCGTCCATGGTGAGCCGGGTGGGGAGCCTGACAAGGCCGGTGATGTCGATGGTCCAGGTGTCCCAGTCGGCGCGGGGCACGGCGCCGTGGTTGCGGACGTAGTGGAGGGGGACAGGGGTGATGAAGCCGTGGTGCATAAGCCGGGTCAGCGGGGGCTCGCAGTTGAAAGGATGCTTCCCGGTAAGGCGGATGAGTGAGGGATTCCGCTCCACCCAGCTGTCCGACGTGCCCTCGTCCCGAGGATCGCGGATCGACGGCTCCACCTCCAGGTGGCTGCTAGCAACACCGTAGGCGATTTTCCAGTCGGTGCCCTCCTCCTCCTCCTCCTCCTCCTCCTCCTCCTCGTCGGAGTTGTGGTAGGCCTTGTCGCGGCCATGCCGGTCACCGGCGAAGGGAAGGGGGAGAAGAGGCGGGAAGCTGCAGCCCCGAACAGGGGAGTCGGAACGGTGGGTGTTCTGAAAGTTTTTCGGTACCGCTTCCACCGGGCTGCCGATGCCGCTGCCCGGATTTAGGTGGCCGAACTGTCGGTTGTCGACGGATGCCGCCATGGGTGGAGACTTTTGAGGATACGGAGAGATCTCGTCACAAGAAACGGGGAAAAAGGGTCTTGGATCTAATGTCCGACCTCTGGAGGTGAGGAGAGGAGGGCATGGGTCAATTTATACACACAAACGGGTGCGTGGTTAGGGAAATGCCAGCAACGACGTGTGGAGGCCGGGATGGGTGGGGCCCGGCTTAATATGAGCGAGCTAGGCCCGTCTTGACCGTGCACAAAATCCTGATCGAGCTCGGCTCGGGCCACGATGGTCGCTTCAGTTCGGCTTGGGCTATGATAGTCGCTTCAGTTCGGTCGCTTCCGTTCGGCTTGGGCTACGGTAGTTTCGGCTCGTTACTAATCTGTTTTGCTATTAAGTCAAGCTTGACAAGCACCCTCAACCATTCTGGATTGGATGAGCAAGCTGCGACTGAAACTAATTATAGAATTGAGCGTGGGCTCTCTGCTATATCATCTATCATGCGATAGATGGTTGCATGTGCAATAGGCATTCATTCATGCACGATCATCCATCGCATAATAGATGAGGCATGCTGTGCACCGTACAGTATGATGCACAGTAGAGGATCCATGCATATGGGATTTGTCCATCTCGGACATCCTCTTTAGCTCAGTTGAGGTGAATTTTAATGACAAGCATTATTTGGATGTCTTCTTTTGTGTGAGAGTATCTTCATCACTATGACTATAACTCAAATCTCAGAGCCCAAAGGAAATATATAACTTTATCGGACCTTAGCTCCGAACAAAGTCTTTAGCCTATAGCTGAGGACCATATTGTATTGCCACCAATCTTATGGTTAATTAGATTAAAGTCGATGACTCCTAAATTCCCTACGACAGTCGTTATAAGGAAAATATGAGCCAGCACCATGTCCCTTAATTATCGGACAGTTATGGGATAGCATGGCACAGTAATTAATACCACTTCATTGCCCATGACATATTCTTGTTAGAAATTGTATTCCAAAGCCAATTGTCAGCCTGTTGATGGTTGATATATTATAATTAATTTATTAATTAATAAAAAATATTTTGGCATCTTTTTTCATCACAAGTTTACATCTTCTAATGAACTCCATTGTTGTGATGAAGTTCTTAGGACTATTTAGTTTCGATAAAGAGAGGATTTATCGATTAGTCCTTAAATTTGTTCACGACTAAATAATAGACTATTAATTAGGATAACAGCATCTATCAAGAATAAGTCGCTATATGCCATGTAGGTTGGTTGTCCTCTTAACCAAGGTATGTAAAGACATTGGTATGGCATACATGTGAGATATATGGGTACATCGTCATTGAACGCGATCAACTTCAGAGCATTCTGCTATCGAGAATGTCTTTGATGGGATATAAGTATAAGTATTCCTTAGACCTGAGATCACCTCAGTGACTTATAAGTAACTACTGTGCTTTGGTATTGGACTAACTAAATTTCTAATTCAGCAACAGAAAGCTTCTGGGCATAGTCAAGTACTTACGAAGTTGGAGTATGATCAAGATAGAATTGACTACTCCAAGAGTTGGAGAAGAATGTATCACTGTATTTCAATATAGCAAAATCTTGGTTAGGATAATCCATCAGATGGATTTGATATTTTGAAATACAATGTGGACAATCTGATCAGAGTTGACAGTTGAACTCTGATGTGTTCTACGAGCATTGTAGTCAAGGGGATGAATTATATGAAAACTATATCCGCATGGATTCTAAGGATGGTGTTCTACACCTTCGACCTATCCGATCGTCGGGTATCATTGCTAGATGATTACTTCGATTGGTATAAAAATTTATTTCTATGCTACCGACTTAGGTTCGGACTTATGAGGTTACACACATTAGAGCTTATGATCTGATCGGATGGTTGATCAATGATTAAGAATCGTTCTAGGGTTAAACAATCAATACGATTGGTGTTTAACCTAGTGCAAGTATTGCAGAAGGATCGATTAGCAATTGGATTACTAATTGGCTTAATTTGATTAAGCCAAATGATGAGATTAAGTCTAATTAAATATAATTTAATTAGATTTGATTTGGATTTGATTGGATTAAGTCCAATTAGTTTATTAGATAAGCCAAGTGCAAGAAAGAACTAGTCCTAGTCTAACTAGGACTCGAATTAACCCAATTTTCTAATTTGATTAGAAAATAAATTAAAATTAAATCTAATTTAATCTAATTTAATTAAATTCTTAAATGTGTTAGGGCCTTGTTTAATTGGGTTGATTTAATCTTGATTTTATTTGGTTAAAAGATCTTATTTGACCAAGTCAAAATAGGAGTTCTCGTGTGACTAGGACTCCCTATCTCCTTGTACCACCTTGGTCGCAACGCCCCACATACCTATTTTTTAGGTATTTTTCATGAAAAATCTCTTTCTTCCTGATTTTCATGCCCCCTCTCTCCCTTCAAGTTATATTTGAAAGTTAGGTGGAAGACCAAGTCAAAGGAGGAATTGGTTTTGCTTAAGATTCTATGAGATAGAATCCTTGTTGACCAAAATATCTTTCCTTGAGTACCGCCCCCTCTTTTAATTAATTCTTCTTTTATTTCATAAAAATAATCTTCTTTTTTTTGCACCCTCCCTTGCTGGTTCACGCCAAAAATAATGGAGGAGGTGCCTAAGAGTTGGGCGCCCCAACAACTTCCCATGTTTAGATATTCCTAGTCTAGAAATTTGATCTAACTTGGACTCTTCTTTTTTTTCTATTTATTGGATGAATTTTATTCTAATTTTTTTATGAAATATAAAACTTTGGGAGAGGTTTGGGGTGTGTAAAAATTAGAAGAAGAGGGTCCTTGGGCATCGGGGTTCCATAGGCACCAGCTAGGTGTCTAGGTGAGAGAAAAGAGAAGAAGAAGAGGGTCTTCTTCTAGGGCTATTTTATTTTCAATCTCTCCTCCTTTCTTTTGAGTTTTTTTAAGAGAATCTTAGATCAGCAAACTCTCATCTTCCTTCTCATATTTTGGAGAGTCTAAATTTTAAAGAAGAGAGCATCGTATCGATCATCGAAAAAGGATCAGCACAGTACTAGCATGCTATATTGATTTTCTACATCAAACTTCAGATTCGAGATCGTAGGCTCGTGTGGATGACTCCTAGAGGACGAAAGCATGTGCGGCTTGTGACTTCATCCTCAAGCCTGAATCAGCATGTTAGAACGTCTAAACTTATTCAGATAATAGATCTGATCTATAAACTTCATATCTGCATTTGATGTAGTATAGATCTAGGTTGATTTGATCAATCTTTTTTCTTTCTTATTTGATTTTAATTTTTGATTTAATATCATATCTTAATCATATAATAGATCTAAGATCTAAGTATTTATATAGTTATTTAAATAAATTTTAGATTTATTTAAGTCTTTCGCTGTAAGATCTTAAAAAAGTTTTAAGATCTACCTATGAAATCCTAGATCTAGTTCCTTCAATTGGTATCAGAGCCTAAATTTTTTTTACATGATTTTTGTGCATGTCTAGATTATTTCTTAGATTAGATATAATTTATAATCTAATTATTAAATTTAAAATTTAAAAAAATAAGAAATAAAATATTTTAGATTGTACGGACTGCCATAAGGTTGTCCTGCTGTAAGCTTTACTCCTTACAGTGAATAGATTGTCCTAGTATGTGCTGATCTAAAATATTGATCATAAAATTTTAGATTAGATCTAAAAGATTTTATGATCTAATTAAAAATATTTTAATCTAATTTTAATTATTATAAATATATTAGATTTGATCTAGAGAGATTTATGATTGATTATTATTGAAACTGTTTCAATTACATGAACATATTTAGATTAGATTTAAAGTAGTTTTATATTTATTTTACTTGCATATTGATTATGAATCAAACATGTAACTTGGTTGATAGAACTATATTATAAAAATATTTTATAAATATAAAAATTATTTTCGAAAAGCCGAACCCCAACCCTCAGCCCAAAACTTAATTGAGAATTAAGAAGTTAATTGATTAGGATCTAGGATTATGAATTGAAGATCCTAAGACATAAATCATAACACATTGGGTTAAATAGATTAGTGGGGATTAGGTCCATTAATTGGGTTAGACCTAGGGTTAGATTAAAGAATGGACTTAATTAGAGAATTGACTAAATCTAATCAATTATTATCTTAGATTAGATCAAGGATTCTCTAGATCAATTACAATAGTTGTAGTTGATCAAGTCCATGTCTTTAACAAGACCCAAGATAGACTTGATTCTTGGCTATGCGGTCTAGCATGAACTATTAGGTTGATCTAATTGAAACTAATTAAACCATTTGATGTCTAAGATAAATCAAACCAGTGGTTTTTAATTGGCAGCCCACTTATCTGGCCATTTTTGATGGTGTCTAAGGCAAGCCTGACAGACCCTTCCACTTATCGAACTTATCTGATCTCTTGGTGAGATTATGTTTTGATCGGATCACTTGACTATTTGAGCTAGCTCATGTCAGCTAGGTAAATCAGTTTGACTGATTTAGGTGCTCCTAGATCAGCCTATTAATGGTCTCTCTTAAGCTGACTTGATGAAGTTAGTGAAAGGATCATGACAAGTTGGTTAATCTGATCTACTCACTTCTATAAATAAATTTTTTAAAATTATTAGGTCCTTAAAATGAAATAGTTATATGATAACTGGATCATAGCCTTCCATTAAAGTGGATGATAATGGATCCATCAGTTGGATAATCATTGGAGGCCCAAAGGCTTGGTGCTCATCGATTAACGAAATTATCATTCATTATATGATCTCTTGGATACATCTTTCTAAATGGTGGTTAGGTGGGCCAACCAAAGTTGGGCCTGATCATTCATTGGTTGGATGGGCCAAGTATGTTCATGTTAATGGTTGGACCTAACTGAATCCTTTTCTGAGAAGTTCAAAGCCAATTGATCAGGGCCTGGGACCAAATTTAATTACTAAAAATTATTTAAAAAAAATAATTGATTATGAACCTATAGATGTACATGAATGGGCCAACCAAAGTTGAGCTTATATACAGTCTATGTGGATTCTAGTGCCCACTAAGAAATTAGGATAATTCCTTGAATTAAAGGTAGAGGCTACCAATTTGAATAAAATAGTGGGAGAAACCTTTTGATTAAAGTCCAAATCTTTAGATTTAATGAATCACTTACTAATTAGATTTTGATTTTTCTTTGTGTAGACATGGCCACTTCTCCATCGCTCTGATCATTGTTGGACAATAATAAGTTGGTGGGATCCAACTTCGGTAGCTAGTACGGAAAGTTGAAGATTATCCTAGAGCATGAATGGATCCTATATGTGCTAACGGATCCTGCACCTGAGGAGCTAGCTGCCAATGCACATGGAACAGTCAGAGATACTTATCAAAAGTGGCTTAGTGATTGAACCATTGTGCGCTACATTATGCTGGCTATGATGAGTGACAAGTTCAGTCGTAAGTTTGAGATAGCTCAACCAAATGAAATGCTCCAAGTGTTAGAGGATTCTTTTGGCACAGCCGATGACGTTGAGAGGCATAAGACTAGTTGTGCCATCTTCAATGCTAGAATGCGGGATGGTGCCTCTATCACTAATCATGTATTGTACATGATCGAGCTGATAGAGCGCTTGAGCAAGCTCAGCTTTCTCTTGCACAAATAACTTGGGAAAGATGCAATACTGAACTTACTGTCCAAGTCTTATCTTCCATTCCTTTCACATTATAGAATGTCAAAGCCTGAAGTGGACTACCATGGGTTACTGGGGTTATTTCAGAACTTTGAGAAGGATCACCAACTCCATAAGGAGTCGGTGAACTTAGTGGGAGGTTCGTCTTCTCGTTCTCGATCCTTTGGAAAAGGAAAGGAGAACAAGAAGAAGAAAGCCAAGAAGGTGCATGTTCATGCTAGGACACCTGTGTAGGCTCAAAATCCAAAGACCAAGTTTGGTAAGAGTCGAGCCGAATACTTCTTTTACAAGAAGTGGAGGCACTGAAAGAGGAACCGTCATCAGTACATTGCCTCTCTGGATTTGAAAAGGCAAAGAAAGAAGCAAGCTATTGCTGGATAAGATATTTATATGATAACTCCTTATAATTTTTTAATTTATGATATTACTGACTGGGTATTGGATACCAGTAGCCCATACCATATTTGCAATTCGTTGCAGGAGTTATAGGTCAGTAGAAGATTCGAGCAAGGCGAGAGATTCTAGAACATTGAAGATGAAAGACCAGTTCCGGTTCTAGCTTTAGAAATTTTGAAATTTGTATTTGAATCTCATACTATTATTCTTAGTGATTGTCATTTCTATCCTAGTTTATTTTTAAATATCATTTCTGTAGGTCTTTTGGCCATGAACAATTATGAAATTTTAATAAAGAAATAAGTTTGTAATATCATTATGAATGGTGTTACTGCTTTCTATGGATAATTGAACAATGGTGTATATATGTTATCACAACCTACTAATGTAGTCTATTCTACTAGCAAGTACCCTAGATTAGATAGTGTATCAAATATCTACTTATGGTACTGTAGGCTAGGTCATATAAATAAGAACAAGATAAACAGATTGACTCATGAGAGAAACCTCGAAGTTAATGATTGTGAATTACTTCCAACCTTTGAGTCCTCTGTTCTTGGTAGAATGACCAAGTCATCTTTTATTGAAAATGGTGAGAGAGCCAATGAGCTCTTAGGTCTAGTACATACTGATGTATGTGGACCAATGAGCACAAGTGACAAAGGTGGATATGTCTACTTCATCACTTTCATAGATGATTTATCTAGATATGGATATATCTATCTGATGAAATATAATTCAAAATCTTTTGAAATATTCAAATAATTTCAAAGTGAAGTAGAAAAATAAATTGGAAAGAGTATTAAAACTCTTCGATCTGATCGAGGAGGAGAATACCTTTCTGATGAATTTCTCACATATCTAAGAGAGAATAAAATTTTCTTCTAATGGACTCCTTCTGAAATACCACAGCATAATGATGTGTCTGAAATGAAGAATCGGACTCTATTAGACATGGTCTGATCCATAATGGAATTTGTCAGCTTGTCGATATCCTTCTGGGGATATGCACTCGAATCAGCTTGTTATCTATTAAATAGGATTTTAAGTAAGTCTGTAGTTAAAACCCTATATGAGATATGAACAAGGTGTAAGCTAGCACTTTCATACCTTAGGATTTGGGGGTGCCTGGCTTATGTCAAACAATTAGTTACAGACAAACTTGGACCTAGGTCTGATAAGTGTACATTTATAGGATACTCAAAAGAGACCAAAAAATATTATTTCTATCATGCTGATGAACAAAAGATGTTCGTCAGCCTTAGGATAACCTTTTTGGAAAAGAAGTTTCTTGATGAAGGAACTATTGCCTCTAAGATTGAACTTGATGAAATTTAACAGATAAAAAATCCGATACAAAATGTTGAACCTAAGTCGGATTTGACCAGATCAGATCCAAAGCCTAGCAAATCCGCATCATTAAGAAGATCCGATAGAGTACCCCACCATCTGGAGAGATACTATGGATTCTTGGTCCAGGATGGTGATTCCATCGAACTCGATGAGAATGATGAGGATCCGATCACTTATATGGATGCGATACAGAGATCCAACTTTGAGAAATGGCTAGAAGCCATGAGATCCAAAATGGATTCCATGAAGGTCAATGATATATGGACATTAGTTGACCCACCTAAAGAGGTTAAATCCATTGGATGTAAATGAATCTTCAAAAGGAAGAGGAACGCAGATGGAAAGATGGAGGCCTATAAAGCCTGTTTGGTTGCCAAGGGGTATCATCAACATTATGGTATTGACTATGACGAGATGTTCTCTCCTGTGGTAATGCTCAAGTCCATTTAGATTATGTTTGTCATTACTTCCCATCTGGACTATGAGATCTGGCAGATGAATGTATAGACAACTTTTCTAAATGGAGAGTTGACCGAAGAGGTGTATATGATATAATCTGAAGGGTTCATATCTATAGATGAGTTCAAGGTGTGCAAACTTTAGAGATCCATTTATGGATTGAAGCAAGCATTTCAGAGTTGGAACATGTATTTTGATAAAGTGATCAAAATGTATGGCTTCGTTAAGAACGGAGAAGAACTTTGCATTTACAAATGGACAAATGATCCAGCAGTGGTATTCTTTATTTTGTACGTGGATGATATTCTCTTAATCGGGAATGACATCCCTACACTACAAGGAATAAAAGTCTGGTTGTCATCATAGTTCTCCATGAAGGACTTGGGTGAAGCATCCTACATTCTAGGGATGAAGATCTATAGGGATAGATCTAAAAGGATGCTTGGTATATCCTAGTCCATGTACATAGAAACTATACTGAAGAGGTTCAGCATGAAAAATTCCAAAAAAGACTATCTTTCGATAGGCCAAGAAATTTCTCTCTCTAAGAAGGATTATCCGACAACTTTTGAAAAGAGAGAGCGTATGAGTAGAATTTTATATGCTTCAACAGTGGGGTCTATTATTTATGAAATGACATGTACGAGATCAGATGTGGCATACTCACTAGGAGTAGTGAGTAGATACCAGTCTGATCCTGAAGAAAATCACTAAAAGGTGGTTAAAATCATCCTTAAGTATTTGAAAAATACTAAGGACCAATGATTGATTTATGGTGAGTCAGATCTAAAGCTTATGGGGTTTACAGACTCCAACTTTCAATCTAATCATGATGACAGCAAAAGTATGTAGGAATATATCTTTACTCTAAATGATGGAGCCATCTGCTGAAAAAGTTCTAAGCAACATATAGTGGCTGACTCTATTTGTGAAGCAGAGTATATGGTAGCATCAGATGCAGCAAAGAAAGCTGTAAGGCTGAGAAAGTTCATCACCGAGCTTAGAGTAGTATCCTCCATTGATGGTCCAGTCCTGCTCTACTGTGATAGCACTGGGGCCATAGCTCAAGCAAAGAAATCGAAGGCACACCAGCAGACAAAGCATATTCTATGCCGCATTTATTTGGTTCGTTAGATCATGGATCGTGGTGATGTCGACTTTCAGAAGATCGATGGAAAGAAGAATCTAGCCGACTCCTTCATTAAAGCCATAGCAATCAAGGAGTTCGACAACCATAAGTTGAAGATGGATATTAGATACTGTGCCGAGTGGCTTTAGGACAAATGGGAGTTATTAAAAATTATGTCCAAAAATCAATCATCACCTTATTGACGGTTGAGATATTATAATTGATTTATTAATTAATAAAAAATATTTTGACATCTTTTTTCATCATAAATTTACATCTTCTAATGAACTCCATTATTGTGATGAAGTTCTTAGGACTATTTAGTTTCAACAAAGAGAGGATTTATCGATTAGTCCTTAAATTTATTCATGATCAAATGATAGGCTATTAATTAAGACGATAGCGTCTATCGAGCATAGGTCGCTATATGCCATATAGGTTGGTTGTCCTCTTAACCAAGGTATATGGAGATACTGGTATGGCATACAGATGAGATGTATAAGTACAACATCATTGAACATGACCAACTTCAGAGCATTCTGCTATCGAGAATGTCTCTGATGGGATATAGGTATAAGTGCCCCTTAGACCTGAGATCACCTCAGTGACTTGCAAGCAACTCACTATGCTTTAGCATCGGACTAGCTGAATTTCTAATTCAGCAATGGAAGGCTTCTGGGCATAATCAAGAACTTGCAAAGTTGGAGTATGATCAAGATGGAATTGACCACTCCAAGAGTTGGAGAAGAATGTATCACTGTATTTGAATATTGCAAAACCTTGGCCAGGGTAATCCATTAAATAGATTTGGTATTTTGAAATACAATATGGACAACCTGATCAAAGTTGATAGTTAAACTCTGATGTGTCCTACGAGCATTATGGTCAAGGGGATGAATTATATGAAAACTATATCCGCATGGGTTCTAAGGATAGTGTTCTACACCTTTGATCTATCCGACCATTGGGTATCATTGATAGATAGTCACCTTGATTGATACAAAAATTTATTCTTATGCTACCAACTTAGGTTTGGATCTATGAGGTCACATATATTAGAGCTTATGATCTGATCAGATGGTTGATCAATGATTAAGAATCATTCTAGGATTAAATAATCAATACGATTGGTGTTTAACCTAGTGCAAGTATTGTAGGAGGATCGATTAGCAATTAGATTGCTAATTGACTTAATTTGATTAAGCCAATAGGCTGAGATTAAGTCTAATTAAATATGATTTAATTAGATTTGGTTTGGGCTTGATTGGATCAAGTTCAATTGATTTATTGGATAAGCTAAGTGCAAGGAAGAACTAGTCCTAGTCTAACTAGGACTCGAATTAACTTAATTTTCTAATTTAATTAGAAAATAAATTAAATTAAAATTTAATTTAATTTAATTTAATTTAATTTAATTTAATTTAATTCTTAAATGGATTAGGATTTTATTTAGTTGGATTAATTTAATCTTAATTTTATTTGGTTAAAAGATCTTGTTTGACCAAGTCGAAATAGGAGTTCTAGTGTGACTAGGACTCCCTATCTCCTTGCACCACCTTGGTCCCAATGCCCCACATATCTTTTTTAGGTATTTTTCATGGAAAATCTCTTTCTTCCTGATTTTCATGCCCCCTATCTCCCTCCAGGTCATATTTGGAAGTTAGGTGGAAGACCAAGTCAAAGGAGGAATTGGTTTTGCTTAGAATTCTATGAGATAGAATCCTTATTAACCAAAACATCTTTCCTTGAGTGCCGCCCCCTCTTTTAATTAATTCTTATTTTATTTCATAAAAATAATTTTCTTTTTTGTGCACCCTCCCTTGCTAGTCCATGCCAAAAATTATGGAGAAGGCACCCAAGAGTTGGGCGCCCCAACAACTTTTCATGTTTGGATATTCCTAGTCTAGAAATTTGACCTAACATGGACTCTTCTTTTTCTCTATTTATTGAATAAATTTTGTTCTAATTTTTTCATAGAATATAGAGCTTTGGGAGAGGTTTGGGGTGTGCAAAAATCAAAGGAAGAGGGTCCTTTGGCGTGGGGGTTCCATAGGCACCAAACTAGGTGTCTAGGTGAGAGAAAAGATAAGAAGAAGAGGGTCTTCTTCTAGGGCTATTTTATTTTCAATCTCTCCTCTTTTATTTTAAGTTTTTTTGAGAGAGTCTCAGATCAGCAAACTCTCATTTTCCTTCTCATATTTTAGAAAGTCTAAATTTTGAAGAAGGGAGCATCGGATCGACCGTTGAAGAAGGATCAGCATAGTATTAGCATGCTGTGCTGATTTCTTACATCAGACTTTAGATCAGAGATCGTAGGCTCGTATGAACGACTCCTAGAGGTCGAACATATGTGCAGCTCCTAACTTCATTCTCAAGCTTGGATTAGTATGTTAGAACATCTAAACATGCTCAGATAATAGATCTGATCTATAAACTTCATACCTTCATTTGATGTAGTGTAGATCTAGGTTGATTTGATCAATCTTTTTTCTTTCTTATTTGATTTTAATTTTTGATTTAATATCATGCCTTAATCATATAATAGATCTAAGATCTAGACTTTTACATGGTTATTTAAATAAATTTTAGATTTATTTAAGTATTTCGCTGCAAGATCTTGAAAAAATTTCAAGATCTACCTGTGAAATCCTAGATCTGGTTCCTTCAATTCTGGCCATGATTCTTTAGGACGGCTACTAGAAACCAAGGTAATGGCATCTTTCCTCCCTCTATAAAAGAGAAATATAGAGGATCCTTCAGTAAGCTTTTTTTAATGCAAGACACTCACTTACTGTTTCTTTCTCCTCTTGTTCCAAAGTTTCAACTGACTTAACGATTGGAGGGTCCTCCACCGGACAATCTCCGATGACCAGACTTTTTGCAGGTCTAAGGAGTATGCCCAACTATCCTTAGATCTTAACCGACCTCCTAGCTCCACTTCAGATTTGCATCGATCATAGCTACTCCTCCTTAGACCAGAGCATTGTGGCAATAAATTGATACTAGAGGAAGGGTTAGCAACTGAACATAAGAGAGAAAACAGCAAGACATAACAACTCCATCGCTTCCTACTGATAGTCCATTCGATGAAGCCAGGATGGAGCCACCCAATTGTCCACTCCTCATGGGCTTGCACAACTAACGCAGCCCCCCATGATGGCAGATCTGCAATGGTTTGATGACCTAGTTTGTTAGGTCCAACTATTAACCAACGCTATCCAACACCTATAATAGATCATGGAGTAGTCGCAGCTCCTGCAGCCTGCTCCTTGACCTGTGCCATCCTAGTACAGCCATCGAAACTGCTCCCCAGTTCTAAGCCACGTTCCTTAGAGTGCACACCGATCATCTCCTACCGATCAACGATCACCTTCTCATTAGGGTTCCCACCAAGAGGTCTGATGATAACATTTCCTAGCCTCCTTTGGTGGAGATTCATTCGTAGGTTACTCCTAGTGCCCTAAATGATCTCACTAGGAAGAGGACCTTGCGCAAAAGTTCCATAAGATTGAGCATTGTTTGGTTGAGGTCCAGATGGGTAGCTAGAGGAATAATGATGACGTTCTCATCTTCAACTCTTGGCCGCCCTTCTCTGGCTCCATCCTCCAAAAATCAAATCCAGGTCGAATCAAGATGCCCCAAGTAGAGCCATACGATGGCTCAACTGATCCATTTGATTATCTAGAGGGCTACAAGGTTCTTATGATGCTTCAAGACACCTCAGATACCCTTCTTTGCCTCACCTTCCCTGCGACATTGAAGAAGGTGGTATGGATCTGGTACTTTGGCCTTTAGCCGGGGTTAATATATTCCTTTTAGAAACTCAGATGCCAATTCATTGCTCACTTTGGGAATAACCGAGTCCAACCAAGAATCTTGAACATTCTCTTCTCCATCCACTAGGAAGAAGGAGAATCTTTGCAAGATTACATGGCATATTTTTGTTGGGGTAGATCAACAATTTTAACGTGGCCACATTGGAAATGTGCAACTTAGATGAAGCAATCACCATGTTGGTTTTGAAGCTGCAATGAGCACCTCATCTATTCCCTCAAAGATATTTTCAAAGAATTACACAGACCTTCTAGCGCAGGCCTAGAAGTATGCATGGGTCGTGGAAGGTCAGGCTACATGTAGGTAAGAGAGAGGTTGAGCTCCCAATAATAAGAAGCATGCGAAGAAGGACATGCCCAAACCTAACAGAAGGAGAATCTTCTTGACCTATGAAACCCCCCTATCGAGGAGTCTACCTCAGTATTACAATAACTATGCTCCTCTCACTGCTCCTTAGTCCCAGATCCTCATGGAGATCAAGGGCCATGATTACCTCCACTGACCTCCATCGATAAAGAGGACTAGATGCAAGTACTACCGCTTCCATTATGACTATGGTCACAATATCAATGAGTGCCTCCAGCCAAAGGATGAGATTGAAATCCTCATCTATCAGGGTTACCTTGAGAAGTATATCCGAGGATGTCAAGATCAAGCTCATGAAGAATTACCTTGGCACCAGTTTGATGAGGAGAATAATAACAACTAACCCACGGCTACTATAATCAACATGATCACAGGCCTTGGCAGTAGCAAGGGGGTAGAGGATCAAGCTAAAGGTTTGAAGAGGCAAAGGACTGATGGCACGATCTCTTTTTCTAATGATGATGAATGAGGAGTTCAAACTCCTCATAATGATACTATTGTCATATCATTGACGATAGCAGACTATGATGTGAAAAGAGTACTTATAGATAATGGAAGCTCAGCATATGTCTTATTTTATAATGCATTCCAACATATTAACTACTGACTGATTAGCTAAAGAAAGTGAACACTCTCTTGGTCGAATTCTCAAAATATTCGATAGCTATTGAAGGGAAAATCATTCTACCAGTGACCGCTAGGATGGAGCCTCATCAGAAGATAGTATAGCCGACCTTCCTCATCATCTAAGTGAAGGAAATCGAGCAAGATTTTTAGCATGCATTTTCAAAACTTTTTCGAATAAAGTAGCAGCGAAAGTAAATATTAAAAAAATATTAATCTACTGCATGCATTAATCTAATCAATTTAAATTCTACTCAGGATCTAGACATGCTAATATATAATTTAAAATTTAAATGTGATCAATCAGCAAATCGAATATGCTGATCGATATGAGTTCAGAACTCGATACCTATGCACGGATAGCTGATCTCTGCAATTTGAATCAACTGAAATAAGTTGTGGTATCACATTGCAGCCACACACTCGTTTGACCTCTATGGTTGTGTTAGATATGTGTGCCCTAGAAGCCAGAATTGGCTGATACTTGTAATATACTTCTAGGAGCAAAATTATAATTTTGACTATAAATAATAAAATAGATTATTTTCTATCATAAATATATATTTAGTGTCTATGATACATCCCTTGAGTTAATGATAATGATAATTCTTATTTTCAAGAGTTGAAAATTTAGGACAATAATTTTCATTATTAACTCATAAAATGCTTCCAACCGTAGGATCATCATGAGGATGGTGAGTGATTCGAAAGATTGGTGTACAATCACTTTTTTATAGTAGACGAGTCTTGAGTCTAGTGTAGAAACACCAAAGCGAAAGTATACTCATTAGAAACGGGGCACTGAGCATGCCCTGAGTATGAAGGGAAATCCTGATTTCCCGGTCCAGGTTCGTCCAGATCTGATTAGATCAAGAGATATATTTCAAAAATTTTCTCTTGATCTCAATCAGATCTTGATATGTTTCAGATCTGATTCTTATTATTTTAATAAATAAAATAAAATAAGATAAATTAAATCAAATTTAATTTACCTGATTTGGGTAATCCTATTACCCTGTAGATGATCCTGATTGCAGCGGAAGGTTCTGGATCTTAGCCACGCAAGCGCCTGGCCTCTACCGGTATCCACTCGGGTTGGATCTGGAGATCCTCTTCTTCTCTATCACACCTCCAAAAATCAGATCTGGATCTGATCTGGAGGATCTTCAAAACTCTTTTGAAGATCTGCAGTCGTCCTTTTGCAGCAGCGCAGCCTTCTTGCTTTTGATCGCCTTTCCTTGATCTGAATCGCACCAACCTAAAGTCCAAAACACTTTTGGACGTGGAGAGCAAGGGGAGAAGAGACTATGGCATGGAGAAGGAGGGGAGAGGCAGCCTTGGGGCGTGGGAAATCTCAATTGAATTCACTTAGAATTAGGGTTGGGCGCAGGGTCTTATTTATAGACCTCTTGTGATCCAACTCCTCTTCCTCTCAACCAATCACAACCCTTTGTGAAATCAGATCTAAATCTGATTGGTTGGAATAGAGACCCCTGGATTCCTCCTTAGAGGGTGCCTAAGACCAGTCAAACTGGATTCTTAGTAGAACTCTGATTGGAATCCAAAAGGGAGGTGGAGTCCTTGTCCAACAAGGACTCCTAGGCGCCTCCTACTTGGGCTCACGCCACCCTTGGCGTGCGCCCTTCTCCTTGCCAGGTTCTGGCAGGGGGACAGGCCCCCACCAGCTCTCCAATAGGTGCATGACATGTGGTCAAAAGTCAAAGGGTCAATGGTCAACGTTTGACCAGTCAAAGGTAGACTTTTGACCAAAGTCAAAGAACAAGAAATGGCAGGTGACCAAAAATGGCAGGTAATGTCTTACAAATAAGACAACCTATTCTGACTTGGACAACCTCCAGTCAGACCATATGAAGGCCTCTGATTGAGCACAAACTCCTTTGGCTCAGTCAGGACAACTTATTTATGATAGTAAAAGAAGAACGTTAGGTTCAATCGAGTGCTAGCACGATTTCCTTGAACCTAATTGAATCTCATTCAGATCAATTGAACTAGATCAGTTCAATTGATGATCACCAGATTCAAACCCTTGTTTGTGTGACCCAGTTAGGTTCAGTTCTGTATGGTAATGGGATATGTCATGATCTCTATCATCGACATCATCGAAACTCCTTTCGATGGATCAGAACTCTTCTGATTCGAACAGCTAGAATGATCGATCATCTAAATCATTCTAATTGCTCCCAAAATCCACCAGTGACACCTAGCAGTATATGGTGGCAACCCATCAGAGCTGAATGCGAACCTCTTGGTGCAGCTACCTGTGTGATTAAGTTCTTCTATCTTGAGCCCCGATCAGATTAGGGTTAAGGTGAACTCGTCAAACCCTAGTCTCTGTCATATGATGTAATCATTCGATTCGAGTCCAATGTGAAAATCTAAATAGAAACTCTTTCTATTATTTCACTCTACCATGGCCATGGATTTCTGGACTTGATTCTCATGATCATCATAGGGCTGCTCCTCTACCACCGAGGTAGATAGATTCCCATCTTGATGCAATCCAGTTCCTACAATGAACATGCTATAGCCAACATACACCTCAGGGTTCCATATGGCTAGGAGACCGAGTAATGGTGTAGTCAAACTATAACACCCTCAAGGTGAACTGCCGATGCATCTCAGGTCAAAGAACCAGACACACTACTGCAGCATCGAGTCAGTCATTGACGAGAAGGTAGACTTCCTAATGACTACTCGAGGTGGTCACGCTCAGTGCCCTCGTTCTCTAACGAGTACCTGTACTCTCGCTCCGGTGTCTCCACACCGTAGACTCAAGACTCATCTACTAAAGAGAAGCGATTCGTACACCAACCTTCCGGATCAATCACCATCCTCGTGATGATCCTATGGTCGGGAGCATTTTATGAGTTAATAATGATTATTCATGTCTTAAATTTTCAACTCTTGAAAATATGAATTATCATTACCATTAACTCAAAGGATGTATCACAGACACTAAATACACATATGTGATAGAAAATAACCCATTTTATTAATTATAGTCAAAATTATAATTTTGCCCCTAGAAGTGTATTACAAGTGTCAGCCAATTCTGGCTTCTAGGGCACATATATCTAACAATCTCCCACTTGTCCTAAAGCCAATTGGCTACAAGTCTAAGTCCCATCTTCTCAAGGTGGGCTTCGATCTTCTGCTGGCCCAACGGCTTTGTAAGTGGGTCTGCCACATTATCTGCGGAGTTGACTCTCTTGACCTCAACGTAACCTTTCTCAAGGTAATCGCGGATGAGATGATATCGCCGCTCAATGTGCTTGGACTTCTGGTGAGACCTCGGCTCCTTAGCAAGGGCTATGGCGCCATTGTTGTCGCAGTAAAGAGGAATGGCATCTGATGGCATTACTCCAATTTCTGCAGCAAACTTTTTGTACCAGAATGCTTCCTTTGCAGCCTCTGATGCAGCTATATATTCTGCTTCCATGGTGGAATCTGCTATCACAGTTTGCTTGGAACTCTTCCAGCTGACAGCTCCACCATTGCACACAAACAGACTTCCAGATGTCGACTTTCGATCATCTATATCGGACATGAAGTCCGAGTCTGTGTATCCCTGGAACTTGGAGTTCTCCATTACCAAAGACCAACATCATATCCTTAGTTCTTCTCAAGTACTTAAGGATACATTTCACAGAAGTCCAGTGTTCTTCACCTGGATTTGACTGATATCTGCTTGTGACACTCACAGCATGGGCTATATCAGGTCGTGTACATAGCATGGCATACATGAGGCTCCCTATTGCAGAAGCATAAGGGATCTTGCTCATGCGTTCTATTTCCTCAGGTGTGCTGGGGCACATCTTCTTGGAAAGATGAATACCATGTCTGAAGGGTATTAATCCCCTCTTAGAGTTTTCCATACTAAACCTCTTTAGTACTTCCTCTATGTACATCTTCTGTGAAAGTCCTAGCATCCTATTCGGTCTATCCCTATAGACCTTAATTCCTAGAATAAAGGATGCTTCACCTAGGTCTTTCATGGAGAATTCCTTGGACAACCACATCTTGACTGATGTCAACATGGGAATATCATTCCCAATAAGGAGGATGTCATCCACGTACAATACGAGGAAGACAACAGCGCTCCCACTGACCCTTTTGAAAACACATGGTTCCTCTTCATTTTTGATGAAACCAAACTTTTTGATCACATCATTGAAACGAGTGTTCCAGCTCCGAGATGCTTGCTTAAGTCCATATATGGACCTTTGCAGCTTGCAAACCTTGTGATCAGTATCACTGGATGTGAAACCTAGCGGCTGTTCCATATAGATATCTTCCTCAAGATATCCATTTAGGAATGCCGTTTTCACGTCCATTTGCCATATTTCATAATCGAAATAGGCTGCAACAGCAAGCAATGTGCGGATGGATTTTAGCATAGCTACTGGGGAAAAGGTATCCTGATAGTCAATGCCTTCACGTTGACTATAACCTTTTGCCACCTAGTCTAGCCTTGAATGTCTCCACATTCCCATCTGCACCAATCTTTCTCTTGAAGATCCATTTACACCCAATAGGTACTATACCTTCTGGTGGATCTACCAAGGTCCAGACTTGGTTTGAGTGCATCGAGTCAATTTCTGACTTGCATTGCCTCAAGCCATTTCTCGGAGTCGATATCTGATATCGCCTCGTTGTAGGTTTTGGGATCATCACCATGAGCACCATTACCTATGAGGAACATTTCCTCTACTTCCTCTGAAATAATACCTAAGTATCTTTCAGGGGGACGGGAAACTCTTTCCGATCTACGAGGTGGAGGAGGTAGTGTTCTTATTGGCTCAACCTGATTTGGTTCCAACTTGGTCCTTAGCTCGTTCTGCTTGTGAGACTTTCTCATCAAGCTTAATCTGCTTTCCAATGCCGCTATCTTGAATAAACTATTTTTCAAGAAAGATGGCATGTCGACTCACAATCACATTGTGGTCTTCTGGAATGTAGAAATAGTATCCTAATGACTCTTTAGGATATCCTATGAATCGAGCTCTAAAGGACCTAAACTCTAACTTGTCCGCTTGTTGTCTTTTGACATGAGCCGGACAACCCCAAATTCTGAGATGACTCAGACTTGGTTTCTTACCGTGCCATATCTCATACGGTGTGGTAGGAACGGTTTTAGAGGGAACCCTATTCAGTAAATAGATTGAAGTTAACAATGAATGTCCCCAAAGAAAATCAGGGAGGTCTGTGAAGCTCATCATGGATCGAACCATATCCAATAGAGTCCGATTTCTCCATTCTGAAACCCCGTTGAGTTGAGGTGTTCCTGGTGGAGTCCATTGAGAGACTATGCCATTTTCCTTAAGATAGTCTAGGAATTCCCGGCTAAGGTATTCACCTCCTCGATCTGATCGAAGAACCTTAATGGGTTTTCCAGTTTGTTTTTCTACTTCATGTCTGAATTCTTTGAACTTTTCAAAAGCTTCAGACTTATGTCTCATAAGATACACATACCCATACCTAGACAGATCATCGGTAAAGGTAATGAAGTAGACAAAATTGCCTCTAGCCGGCACATCAAATGGGCCGCACACATCAGTATGTACTAGGGCAAGGAGATCTGTGGCCCTCTCCCCATGTCCAACAAAAGGGAGTTTAGTCATTTTGCCTTGAAGACAAGATTCACAAGTTGGATATGACTCAAAAGTCAATGGACTCAATAGCCCATTTTTCTCCAATTTGTTGATCCTATCTTCTGCTATATGACCTAATCTCAGGTGCCATAGATATCTGTCGTTTGGACTATCCCTAGGTCGTTTGGCATTCACGTTTTGCTCGATAGTTAAGAACAGGTACATCAATATGTAGCTGATAAAGACCATTAATAAGGAAACCATTTGCAATTTTATTTCTTTCATAAAGAATGTTACAATGGTCCTTAAAGAAGGTGATCACATAAGCCTTCTTGTGCTAAGCATGAAACAGAAATCAAATTCCTGCTAGCTGCAGGCACATAATAACAGTCTTTTCAAAACTAAGTCTAAACCAGATGGTAATCGAAGAGGGTATGTTCCCACGGCTACTGCAGCAACTCTTGCTCCATTACCGACGCGTAGGATCATGTCTCCATCCCTCAGCCTCCTGCTATCCTCAAGACCCTGCATAGAAGTGCACAGATGAGCACTAGAACCAGAGTCAAGCACCCAACTGGATGCAGAAGAAACCGTAAGGTTAGACTCAATAACGAGCATACCTCCAGAAGGACCTTCCTTCTTGTTCTTCAGGGTGGCCAGGTAAGTAGGGCAGTTCCGCTTCCAATGGCCGTCGCTGTTGCAATGGAAACACTTTCCTTTGCCATCGGCCTTTTTCTTCGGTTCTGCCTTCTTCTTCTTTGATCCTTCCACCTTTCTGCTTTTTCACAGACTTCTTTTTCTTTCCATAAGACTTTCTTTTGGAAGAAGTCCGTTCCATAGCAAGAACTGAGCCTTTAGAACCTTTCATAGAAAGCTCAGCGGTAACCAGCATATTCATTAACTCGGCCAAGGAATTTTGAAGTTTATGCATGTGGTAATTCATGATGAATTGCCCATATGCATCAGTCAAGGATTGCAGAATAATATCGTTCTGCAGATCCAAGTCCTAACTTCACACCGAGCTTCTCAAGCTCTTCCATGTCCTTGATCATTGTCAGACAGTGATCTTGGACTGACTGCCCATCACGCATCTTAGCCTTAAAAAGTCATTTCGTGACTTGATATTTGGCTGCGCGACTCTGTTCACCAAACATCTCCTGCAGGTGAGCCAACATTTGGCGAGCAGTCCCGATATCTTCATGTTGGCGCTGGAGCTCATCAGACATCGAGCCCAACATGTAATATCTGGCCTTATTATCTTCGTCAATCCATTTTTCCAGAGACGCTCTCTGTTCAGTGGATGGACGGGCTGGTAAGGTGGGAGGGTCCTGGTCCAAAACATGGGTTAACTTCTCTGAACCCAAAACAATTTTGTAGTTCCTGAGCCAATCTTTATAATTGGGTCCAGTCAGTCTATGTGTGTCCAGGATACGTGCCAATGGGTTGGACGCAGACATTTTCCTGTAGAGAGTCAAAGATTCTAGTTAGATACTGTAATTTATGACTTGACCAATTTATTTAGGGAATTTTATTTTTAAACAAATTAGCTCCCACTATTTTCTCGGATCCCTACACTCCCTCTGTAGAGATGCGAAAATCTCCATGATTAATGATTTCTAGTGGGTGGTGCGGTCTCACCAACTGACTCATCACCTCACCTAACAGTTATTGGTGATGGGTTAGCCAATGAGTGAACAACTCTTGTTCAATGATTCTCTAATCATGGTGCACCCAAACTTGGTCTCTAATTCATGAATCTCACCGTATCCGGAATATTGATCCACTCCTTAGTTAAGTCAGACCCACCATTTGCATAGACTGGGATTCCTAATTGAGTCTCTCACCGTATCCAAAATATTGAGCCCAACTCATCCTCCAGCCCATAGCATCCAATGCCTAATAGACATGGTTGCATCTTCCCGGTGCAACTGAGCCACTGTATCCAGCCGAGAACAATCAACCCCGGGAAGGGCCCGCACATCTACAATGGTGGAAGACCTCAGACTTAATCTTTTCTTAGGGAGAATTGATTCAGGTCTCATTAAACTAGACTTGGTCATAGTCATAACAATTATGACTAACCTAGTGGCATGGGTTAGCTCGGATTATTGACCACCTCAGATCAGAACTGTGTCAACAGATATGGCCAGGTAAGTGAGACCGGTGGAAGGAATATGCCATTAACTCGTACAAGAACGCATTCAGGTCGAGTAGCTTCCAATTAAAAACCAGTCGGTCGTATGTGCCAAACTTACCTTAGACACCAAATTGTTGAGTCAGAACCAATTGGGTTAGCCTACAATCCAGACTCTAACCTCTGAGCCTAATTAGGTCTTGCTTGATCGTGACTCGATCTTGACCCAGACTTAATCCTATTAGGCTGGTCAATTTAAGCATTGTTGATCCCATCTAACCAACTCTTGATTCGGTTTGATCAACCGCTTAGACCTAATTGAGCTACCCAAGCCCGAACCCAGTATTATGAATATGTCTTAGATCTGAAATTCTCAATTTTAGACCTAATTAATATTCCATAAATCTTAATTCTTAATTAAGTAGGGTTCATAAACAAAATATGCACAATAAATCCTAGGGTTTCAGGATCTAGGGTTTTGCAGAAAGTAAGTTTTGGGTTTCTGATTAAGGACGAACACGCAGCACCCCTACACGTCATAAGAACACCCCATCGAATGGGAAGAGAGGGCCTTTAAACCCTTCTTCGTTCTTATGACCGGACGGCCAAGAGGAACGCCTTAATCAGGAACATGTCAATACTACAAAATAGTTTTAGATCTATATCATATATCTCATATACAAATTAGATCTAATCATGGCATATTTTGCATACATCTCATGTATCAAATCATGCATATTTTTCAGATCTAAATTATCTCATAATAATCTAAAAAATTAGATTTAAATTGATCTAATCAAAATAAATTCTAATCTAGACAATTATGTAGAACTATTCTACAACTAGTCTAGACATGCATCAATCATATCTCATATGATATTTAAAATTAAATAATTTTTATTTGCTATTTTTTAGATGTTATTATAATACACTTATAATATCAAAAAATAGTAAATAAATAGATCTAAAATATGATTTAATCAAATTAAATTAAAACATGCAAGACTATTCTATAGAACTATTCTATTTTAGAACTAGTCATGCATATTTTCTAATCTTAGATCCAAATCATTTAATTTTAATTTTTTCTGATTTTAGATCTGATCACATCTCATGTGACATCTAAAATCACTTATTTTTTAATTAAAATAAAATTTAAAATTAGATCTAAATATTTTAGAACCTTGGCTCTGATACCAGTTGAAGGGAAAATCCTGATTTCCCGGTCCAGGTTCGTTCAGATCTGATCAGATCAAGAGATATATTTCAAAATTTTTTTTCTTTGATCTAAATCAGATCTAAAATATTTTAGATCTAATTCTTATTATTTTAATAAATTAAAATAAAATAAGATAAATTAAATCAAATTTAATTTACCTTGATTGTGGGTAATCCTATTACCCTGTTGATGATCCTGTAAGCAGCGGAAGGTTCTGGATCTAGCCACGCAAGTGCCTGGCCTCTACCGGTATCCACTCAGGTTGGATCTGGAGATCCTCTTCTTCTCTATCACATCTCCAAAAATCAGATCTGGATCTGATCTGGAGGATCTTCAAAACTCTTTTGAAGATCAGCAGTCGTCCTTTGCAGCAGCGCAGCCTTCTTAGCTTTCTGATCGCCTTTCTCTGATCTGGATCGCACCAACCTAAGATCCAAAACTACTTTTGGACGTGGAGAGGAGAGGGAGAAGATGGCTTTGGCATGGAGGAGGAGGGGAGAGGCAGCCTTGGGGCATGGAGAATTATTCACATCTTTGAGTTGGGCGCAGGGTCTTATTTATAGACTAATGCGTGATCCAACTCCTCTTCTTCCCAACCAATCACAACCCTTTGTGAAATCAGATCTAAATCTGATTGGTGGGAATAGAGTCCCCTTGGATTCCTCCTTAGAGGGCGCCTAAGACCAGTCAAAGTTGGATTCTTAGGAGAACTCTAATTGGAAATCCAAAAAGGAGGATGGAGTCCTTGTCCAACAAGGGACTCCTAGGCGCCTCCTACTTGGGCTCACGCCACCCTTGGCGTGCGCCCTTCCTCCTTGCCAGGTTCTGGCAGGGGGACAGGCCCCCACCAGCTCTCCAATAGGTGCATGACATGTGGTCAAAAGTCAAAGTGTCAATGGTCAATATTTGACCAGTCAAAGGTCAGACTTTTGACCAAAGTCAAAGGAACAAGAAATGGCAGGTGACCAAAAATGGCAGGTAATGTCTTACAAAATAAGACAACCTTTTCTGACTTGGACAACCTCCAGTCAGACCATATGAAGGCCTCTGATTGAGCACAAACTCCTTTGGCTCAGTCAGGACAACTTATTTATGATAGTAAAAGAAGAACGTTAGGTTCAATCGAGTGCTAGCACGATTTTCTTGAACCTAATTGAATCTCATTCAGATCAATTGAACTAGATCAGTTCAATTGATGATCACCAGATTCAAACCCTTGTTTGTGTGACCCAGTTAGGTTCAGTTCTGTATGGTAATGGGATATGTCATGATCTCTATCATCGACATCATCGAAACTCCTTTCGATGGATCAGAACTCTTCTGATTCGAACAGCTAGAATGATCGATCATCTAAATCATTCTAATTGCTCCCAAAATCCACCAGTGACACCTAGCAGTATATGGTGGCAACCCATCAGAGCTGAATGCGAACCTCTTGGTGCAGCTACCTGTGTGATTAAGTTCTTCTATCTTGAGCCCCGATCAGATTAGGGTTAAGGTGAACTCGTCAAACCCTAGTCTCTGTCATATGATGTAATCATTCGATTCGAGTCCAATGTGAAAATCTAAATAGAAACTCTTTCTATTATTTCACTCTACCATGGCCATGGGCTTCTGGACTTGATTCTCATGATCATCATAGGGCTGCTCCTCTACCACCGAGGTAGATAGATTCCATCTTGATGCAATCCAGTTCCTACAATGAACATGCTATAGCCAACATACACCTCAGGATTTCCATATGGCTAGGAGACCGAGTAATGGTGTAGTCAAACTATAACACCCTCAAGGTGAACTGCCGATGCATCTCAGGTCAAAGAACCAGACACACTACTGCAGCATCGAGTCAGTCATTGACGAGAAGGTAGACTTCCTAATGACTACTCGAGGTGGTCACGCTCAGTGCCCTCGTTCTCTAACGAGTACCTGTACTCTCGCTCCGGTGTCTCCACACCGTAGACTCAAGACTCATCTACTAAAGAGAAGCGATTGTACACCAACCTTCCGGATCAATCACCATCCTCGTGATGATCCTATGGTCGGGAGCATTTTATGAGTTAATAATGATTATTCATGTCTTAAATTTTCAACTCTTGAAAATATGAATTATCATTACCATTAACTCAAAGGATGTATCACAGACACTAAATACACATATGTGATAGAAAATAACCCATTTTATTGATTATAGTCAAAATTATAATTTTGCCCCTAGAAGTGTATTACAAGTGTCAGCCAATTCTGGCTTCTAGGGCACATATATCTAACACCTCCTACCTTACCAGCCCGTCCATCCATTGATC